>PVJL010004809.1:0-121280 GCA_004026885.1 Lyroderma lyra
GTATTGGATCTTATCAGTGAACTTCTTGCTTTGAACAGGAGAATTCTAAATGCAGTGTGTGACACTACTGTCCTGGACTCCCTTATCTCCAAGCCCTCTTCCTGTTGGATTGTCTTCCTGACAGCCCAAGATTCATTCAACATGATGTCCGATAGAAGTTATACATGAAAGAGCCAACACACAAGACAGAAGGGCTCATCTCTAGGGTTGTGAAAGACTTCCTTGCAATTCTAACAGGGTTAAGACACTAACAAATATCAGAAACCCTTAAATAGTAAGGAAACCTATGAGAGGTGAGTGACTTGTCCCAGCTGACACTCTAAGTCAAAGGAAGGACTTGATGCACAACCCAAATCAGAATTTAGAATCCTGCTGTAACTGCCGGAACTCACTACCACTGATGCATTAGCCATCAAAAGGAAAGCAGCTGGAATCTATTGATAGTTGGACTCTGTTTGGAATTCCTTTGTTTCTAATGTATTCTAAAAGTATGTTTTGAAAGCTCCCTTAATAATGTGGGACACTGAAATGTTTTCTGTGGGCTGTTTGTGAATGTGGGTCACATGATACACATCTGCAAACTGCATGATGAAGTATTTGGTATCGTATGCTCCACCGTTTTATCATCTTCTTAATCTGATGTTTTGGAAAAACAGACTGTGTACTGGGGTCTTGTGTGTTTGCCGGTGCTGTTCATCTTGTTTAAATTATCAGATGTTTTTGCTGAATTATAAGCACCTTTTATTAAGGTCAAAGCACAATTTGGCTTGCAGCAAGCCTCATCTGGCTGTTGATTCAAGAGGACATGATTTTGATTCAACCGATTACAAAGGAGTCATTCATTTATAATCATCATAACTAACACTTTTGGTATTTCTTCATAGCATTGGTAAGTTAAAATTTGCAAAAACTTACGAGGTGTTGATTTAACCAAACTTTATGTAAAAGACTTGCTCTAACTCCAGATTAGACTTGTTTTAAAAATCTAAAGATATTTAGAGGTCCTAGCAAGAGAATTAATCCATTCATATTCTAGACTGAAGAACCGTTCTGTAACTGAGGAGATGTTCTGTCTGTTTGTTTTATTGTTGTTGTGAATGAAGGGTGATGTTCTGAGTACAGTAGATAAATAGTGTAGTGAGAAAGAGGGACAATTCCCTTTCAGTCGACTCCACTGGCCGAGTCAGTGCTGCCAGTGGCTGGAGACACGAATCCCGGCCTCTGAAACAACCCTTCTGCAAACACATGTACTTGGAGAAGGATTTCTGTCTTTATCTAGTCTTTATCTTAGTACATATGTGTCGAAAACCAACTACAGGTAAGGCATAGCAACAGGTACATGGGGTGGAAAGGTGGTAGGTATTGGCACATTTTCAGGAGGTAAGATGATAATGACTCCAGCAGAAAGCCATCATGAAAGGGCCAACTGGGAATGGAGGAAAAGTCCCAGGGCCACCGCACTGTCCCAACCTGGACGTGTATTAGAAACCGTGAATGCCTGATTTTGCTCATATGTCTCAATTCCTTTACAAGCACCCCATTCTATACCAGCTCAGCAATGAAAAGCTTCTAGAACATAATCCCAGGCAAAGGTTCAAGTTCAAGTACCTTTTTTCTTTAGTCTATTTCAGTCCACTGCTCCATTCCCAGCTCCCTCAGAACTGTGCTTGTGTTGTCCAGGTTCCTGTGTCCACTGTGTGACTGAGAAGGCACCTGATGTTCACCTTTGCATGGGGCATGTTAAATGACCTGCTGGCACTCAGCCAGGACCCAGTCAGCTCCCTGGGGGCGGGTGCCAGCTCGGAGGGAAAATGGCTTCTGTCTTTAATCCCCATCGGAGCCTTTGCCAGGGCTTCCTGAATGGCTGTGAGCTGGTTCAGGATTTTAGCCAACTTCCAAGGCACAGCCTTCGCCCACGGAGAGCTCCGAAACCCACAGGAAGCTGGACAAACACAGCATCGTGGAAAACAGGGCCCGACTGGGCCCTCTCCCTCTTCCCGATGCTGCTCTCCACCTCTCTGCTATCTTCTCCTGCACCCGAGCGACACGGCCACCCTGCAACCTCGAGGTGGGAAGTAATCCCGAGTCTCTCATGCTCAGCATCCCTGGAAAAGGTCAAGGTAGAGTCCCTCAGTTGCCTTCCCACTCCCTTGTCACCACAGGGTGGGGGAGGACAGGCATGTTGTTTTCGCTGTCCTTCACACATTTTCACATTCTTCGTACAGTAACTTGCCCCGTGGTGAGAGAGAAATCGTCGTTGTTGACTTCACATTGCTCTATCGGTCCCTGTTAAATATACTCATTTTTTCATTCTTAGTTTTAAGCTGTCGCCATAGCAATCATACACACGTAGCCTGTGTGCCAGAATTAGGTGGTTGGCGAGACAGGATGAGTGGTACAGAGACGGGACCAACCTGTAATACAGGGAGCAAGAAAGAAAATCCTCCACCGACGTCTCACATTGCATTACAGAAGTCATGGCTTGGTGCTCAGAGGCTGGGTGGTCTTACATTTTCCGTGCCTGGGAGAGATGCAGCTTACAGTTTTTCTTCCAGTATTCTCTCCTTTTTTAAAAAAATTATTTTATCATGGTAATAATTAACATGAGATCTACCCTCTTAACAAACTTTTAATTGTACAATACAGTATTTGTTAACCGTAGGGGCAATGGTATACAGCAAATTTCTAGATCTTCCTCATTTTTTATAATTAAGAACATAAGCCCATTTATGAGTAACTCATTCCCCCCTGCACCCCAGCACCCTTTCATTGAGCACCCACAGTCTATAATGCACAATACTTCCACCCTTCAGCAGTCTGGCTCTAAAAATATACTCAAGTGGGGATTAATCCACATGTACCCTCAGCTCAACTGCTAAAAACATAGTCCAACTTTTAGCCTCCCTTCCTACCACATCCAACCATCTGCATCTCTATTACATGTGTGCATGTGTGTATTTGTGTATATGTGTATGTATGTATGTAATGCATATATGTACTCTATCTATCTATCCATCTATCTATCTATCTACCATCGATCTATCTCCTATCCACCATCTGCTGCTTTATCTCTTCTGGATGAAGGCAATAGAATTCATCCAGCATTGGAAGCCTACAGGGTTATTTTCCACTTCATTTGGACGTTCAGTGCCCCCCTGGATACCACGGGCTCGGTCCCTTTATTCACTCCTGAATGTATCAAAAGCTTACCCTGCGTACACCTGCCTCAAAACGACAGCCAGTTCAGACGCTAGTCATCTCTCACTGAGACCCTTGGCAAAGGCCTTCACATTTGTTTTCTTCACTGACTACCCTTCAGCAGCACCTTTCGCACAATCTGTCACTAGACTGACCATTCTGAAACGAAAGTTTCTCATCCCACTCCCCGGCTCTAACATTTTTACAGCGCTGCAGGCGTACAGAGCGGTGGTTCTCAAACGGGTCCTGGAGCAGCGCCATCAATACCTTTGGAAATGCAGTTTGCTGGGTCGCACCCCAGACCTGCTCTGGATCTGTATACTGGGACCCAAGCATCTGTGATTCAACGGTTTCTCCAGATGATTCTGAGGCTTACGGGTCAGTGTAGAGGCTAAAATGTCCCCTTAGACAACTCCACTTCAATTGTTTTTTCTAATCTTTCAGTGATACATCTCTGTATTTTTGCACATGGTATTTCCTTGTTTGGGGTGACCTTTCCTCCTGCCTCCTCTGCCTCTATCCTTTAATCAAATATAATTAAGATCTTCTCTAATCGTGCCGGCCTGGGGGAGGGAGGACATGGTCGACGTGAAACCTGTCCTCTGACCCTTCTGATTTGGTCCTTCTTGGTCTCCGTGGCCTGGGAGTGCTTCAGCTTCACCCCCAGGTTCTGGGACTTTTCACAACAGTGTCTTGTTTACAGAGAGTTGCAAGCTGGTCTTCTCGGGAGGAGAATTGGGGTTGGGAAAAACCTCTGCTACTAGCTTGATGCCGTGACCTTAATCTAGGTCCAGTTCATCTGAGTCTCTGGCCCAGGGCTTGGCATCGGTAGCCAGTGACGCAAACACATGCACCTGGAGAAGCAGCAGCTGTCGCCACATCGGTGGCCCAGGATCATTGGCAAGGGTGCTCCTGGGAGAAGCCATGCCCAGTGCCTGCACCAAGGTGACACGCAGGGTGGTGGCGATGAGGACCTCAGAGGCTGGTTCTGTGGGGGTGCATAAGGCCGTGCTTTGCCTGCCTGCCTTTCCTTCGTGCGCGGTCATGTTCCCAGTTCACTTCTCTAGCTCAGCCAGTGCCTCGACGTTTTCGCACATTCTTCTATGACTTCAGTTGCCCAGTTATTTCCTATTACTTACAAATAAGAACTCGGGCCAGTACATTTCTCCACTCAGTCTTTTAGGACCTGTACTTACATTTCAGTCCATTATTTTGGTGGTTTATTTACTTACTTTTTAAACATTGACATCTTAGAATGATTTGGAGTTTTTTTTGTTTGTTTGTTTGGAAATGAGAGATGAGGTAGGGAATTCAGCTTCTTCATTTTTTTTACCCCAAATAACTGGACGTTATCCCAGCCCCCCTTATTAAACATTCTATTTTCCCCCAGGGATTTTAAGCGCAAACTCCAACATGTATAAGTCCCAAATGCACTTCTATACTCAATTCTGTGTTATTGATTGCTCTGTTCATTCTTGTAAAAATATCTGAATGTCCTCCCTTTCGGTCTCACACACATTTTAGAATTCTTCAGGCTATTCTTATCAGCTTATTTTTCTCAATTTCATGTTGCTAAATCTCTTGTGAATTCACATAGCTATTTATATGAACTGCCTTCTCTTCATAGATTAAAATAAAGATGGGAGGAATTGACATCTTTGTAAATGAGGTCTTCTTATTTAAGAGCAAGATAATCCTATTCATATTCTTTTCTTTAAGAACAAGTTCTTTTCATATTTTTTCCATAAAAAACATTCTTGTTCATTACTCTCTCTCTTTCTGATTATAACAATGGACTCACGGGCTTAAAAAAAATTATTTAAGTGGTAATCCATCATTGTCATTCTCTTTGACACTCATATATTCTTTCATTTGGCCACTGGGAGCCCCTGCTAGCCAGTGTCTGTGTCCTTTTGACATGGTTCCATTAATTGTTGAACATTGGCCCCATTAATCATCAGGCGGCATTCCTACCATGGGTGGGGAGTTAAATTATGTATGATTGAATTACGGAATGGGATAAAATGAAATTAGCTCCTCCTGTCACTGTCACTATACCCTATATAATACCATAGGCATGCTTTCCAAGATTGTTTTATTTGATTTTGTCCTAATAGCTTCAGCATATTGCAGGCTTCAGATAACTTCTGGTTCTTTTTTGTTGTTGTTTTTTTTTCATGTTCACTAAATCTAAACCATCAACCATACTTTTAATGGTTCTTTTTGAAGATCTTTGTGACTTATAGAGTCTCACTTGCCTGAGAATCCCTCTGATGTGGGAGCACCCTGTATCATCTTCAGATTCTCCAAGAGGTTTCCACTGGGATAACCTGAAAGTTGTAACATACTTGTACACGGTGTAGAAATCTATTTTACAAAACCGACGCTTGTGTACATAAAATTTGCTCTGAAATGTTGCCCTGCCCCCCTAAAATTGCTTGAACTGAATAGTGTTTTTCAGTCATTAGAAAATTTATTTAAAATAATATATACTATGATTTTAAAATGCCCTCATACAGAAAGGCCTTTTATGAAAAGCAATCTCTCCCTACCCCAATTTTTCCCACCCAGAGGTCTGGCTCTAGAGACAACTGATTCTCTTTCTAATTGAGAAAGTTGCTCCCATCTCTCCACACGCGTGTTTAATGGTGCTGCTTCATCAATCTTCGGTATTCTCTCTTGGTTTTCCACTTTGACAGAAAAGGATCAAAGCACTTTCTGTTTTTCCTTGACTTTCCCATCTAGGGATATAATTATTCTCAGACTCTCCATTGGAGCAATGTGTCTGTCGCTTTAAACAATATGGTTAAACAAGCTTGCTAGACTTGCCATAACGATGTACTACAACTTGGGTGACTTAAGTCAAAGAAAGTTGTGGTGTCTGAGTTCTGGAGTCTAGAATTTCAACATCAAGGTGTCGCTAGGATTGGAGCATTTCGAGGGCTGTGAAGGAAGGACCTGTCCCAGCCATGACGCTCTAGTCTGTAGATGGCCCTCTCCTCCCTGTGTCTTTTCTTGTCACCTTCCCTCCACACACATCTGTCCCTGTGTGGAAATTTCTCCTTTTTATAAGAACACGGGTCGTATTGGATTAGGGTCTCCCCCAATGCATTGTGTATTTTTAATATGATTACCTCTGTAAAGCCTCTATCTCTAAACAAAGTCACATTCTGAAGTACTAGGAGTTAGGACTCCAACATACCTTTCTTTTGAAGGGAAGGGGGGGCACAATCCAAATCGTACCAATGATTATATTTTTATTTTTCATTTCTTAAAGATTAGAAATTTTTTCTGGACAACCCACTTTGTAAGATGACACTGTTAACATCCTGCCCTTTCCTTAAATTCTTCCAAATTCTCCATCTCTCACAATCTGTCCTCTGTTTTCTACTTTTAATTTGCCAACGGTGATCAAGTTTATATCTTATTCTATAAAAATATTTAAGTGTTCCCTGTTATGTCTATAGCTTCACTCAATTTGGAGAGGACGTGGAGAAAAAGGAACTCTGGTACACTGCTGGTGGGAGTGCAAACTGGTACGACCACTGTGGAAGGCAGTGTGGAGCTTCCTCAGAAAATTGGGAATGGAGCTACCATTTGACCCAGCAATCCCCCTTCTGGGGATCTACCCAAAGAACCTGAAAACCTTTGTCCACAAAGACTTATGTACCCCAATGTTCACTGCAGCGCTGTTCACAGTGGCCAAAACATGGAAACGACCCAAGTATCCTGCGACAGATGACTGGATAAAGAAGCTGTGGTACATATACACAATGGAATATTACTCAGCTGTAAGAAAAGATGAAATATTGCCATTTGAAACAAAATGGATGGACCTGGAGATCATCATGCTTAGTGAGATAAGCCAGACAGAAAAAACAAAGAACTGCATGATTTCACTCATATGCGGAATATAAAACTGAAAGCAAAGAAAAAAGAAATGAAGAAACGAATAACCCATGGACACAATCAATAGTTTAATGTTTATTTGGGGACAAGTGGGTTAGGGAGGGGAGAAAGGGGAGGGGGTGGGAGAGGAGGGGGGGAAGCTAAATATAAGGTGATGGAAAGAGAAGTCACATTAGGTGGTGAACTTATTATACAGCAAGTTGACAATGCACTGTAGAATTGTATGCCTGAAACCTATGTAATCCTTGCTCACAGATGTCACCCCAATAAGTCTAACAATAAAAATGAATTAAAAAAAAAAAGAAATTCCATTAACATTATTTTTAATATTATGGTCATACAAATGTTATTCACTGTAGAACCAGGTAGTGTACTGTGATTGTATTTCTGTTTTGTTTGTTCCTGGATTTCATAGTTGGTTTTGTATTGGGTGCCCTTACTGTATTCTGAGGTGTTCTAGAGGCCTTTCAGTATAACATCATTAAGTGTGCACTGGGGTGGAACTGCTAAGGTGAAAATCCCACCTTTAGCAGATACTAGGCATGAAACCTTGGGCTAATTTATTTAATTTTTTATTTCTCAATTTACTCATGTGTAAAATGAGTGCAATGATAATACTAGTAACTGACTTCCTAGGATTGCATGTGTTAATACTTACACAGCTATTAGAGCAGTACTTGGCACACTACACTCTTGATGTGCTTTAGTTGATATTACTATAAGTTTTTAAACTAAGTATAACATCTCTAAAATTCCCTTTTTCTGGACTGAATTGTTTCCCACCTCTCCCCACCCCAGTTCATACATGGAAGCTCTAACCTCAATGTTACTGTATTTGGAGACCGGGTTAAACAGAGGTAATAAAGGTTTAACTGGGCCATAGGGGTGGGAGCATAATCCTATAGGAGTCCTTCCTCTTCCTATAAGAAGAGGGAGGATGGCAGAGACCTCTTTTAACATACACACACACACACACATGCACACACACACATGCACACATGCACATGCACACATACACACACACACATGCACACACAGGCACATAAGGATATAGTAAAAGGGGATTGTCTATAAGCCAGAAAAAGTGTCTTCACCAGAAACCAAATGTGTGGGCAGCTTGATCAGGGACACCTAGCCCCCAGAAGTAGGACGACAAAAATTTGTGCTGTTTAAGTACTCAGGTGTGTGGTATTTTGTCATAGCAGTCCCAGTTGACTCTCCCTGGATTTCTGCCCCCAGGAGGCCTCCCGCTATGAGCTCCATGCTGGGTATGTTCTTCCCACCTAGGATACAGCCCACAGGGTGAGGCTTCCTCCCCGCTGCCCTGCGTTGCAGCTCCCATTTCCCAGGTCCAACCTCCCTCCTTCGTAGGTTCCTCTATAGTTTTGCTGACATATGTCCTTCATAGGTCTTCCTGAAAAAGAGTGTTTTCAGAATACACGTGCTAAGTCTTTGAAAGCTCACTATATTTTTCACATTTCATTCATAATTTTTCTTTCACACTTCATTCATAATTTGGATCAATAAAGAATTCAAGATTAAAAATACTTTTCTTTCAGAAAATTTATTTAAATATTGATAAAACATCTATTTCCCATGACTTGATGGAAGAATCTGGTTTTGTTCATTTATTTCTTTGTTTATTTCTTTAATCTGGATCCTTTTAGGCTCTCACTTTGGTGTTCTTATCTCACAATAATGTACCTAGGTTTCTGAACTTTTTATTTACTTTTCTATTAACCTAAAGACATTGTGGGAGCCAAATTGTAGGGACTCCTAGAAGTCAAATTTAGGGCAACTTGAGTATCTAAAATAAAAATGATAATAATAGATAGCAATGTATGGACTAAATGTCAATAAAAATCCATGAGTTCTTATTGATATCTGGAGGGGGTAGAGGGAGGGGAGAGAGAGAGAGAGCACACGTACATGAGAAGACAATAAATAGATATGCATGATAGAATTTGAGACAGACATAATTTTGCTACTCTCAGTATAATGATTAATTTATAATGGGTCATCAATGGGTGCTAAAACCATTACTTGGATGGAAAGTGGTATGAAACAGGACACTCACAGGCTCAAATACCCCATAGATTATTTATTTATGAGTACATCAGGGAAGATACACCTTGTCAATGGATACATCCAGTGGTCACCACCTTAATCAAATGATCAAACTTAGCCTCTCCAAATTTGGAATAATATTCTGAATGTATAAGACCTCTTTACTATTTCCTGGTTTTTCCTTGACACTTTTTTTTTCAATTTTTATAAATGTCCTCATTCTCAAATATCTTGGAGAATTAGAATTATTTTAAATTTCTCTTCTATCCACGAATAATCTCTCTTTTTCCCAAAGGATATGCTTTATCCGCAATAATATTGGTCTCTCTTTTGCTCCCTTACAGGTTTTTCTCAAGTTGCTCATGTCTCTTGGTAGCCAAGAATGGGGTGACAGCTGACCATGATCATGGTATACCTAATGGAGCTTCTTAACCAAGTGAGCTCAGGTGTAGATTCGCATGAGTTCCGGAGGGTGAGGTTAGCTGCTACATAGACTTTCAGCTTTCTGGTGTCTCTGGTTCCACGTTTTCTCCCAGGTGTGCAAGGCAGGTTGCTTCTTAACCTGGCAGCAGCATTCCTGAATGTTTTTGTAAGCTGTGGTTTCACCTAAACTGTTCAAGTATACACTCCTCCAATAACTTCTACCTTTCAGAGATTTTTGAGTCTTTTTATCCTTAGAAGGCCTCTCTATAGTGCTTTTTATTGTTGTGCCTTTATAGCTATTTTCCTTCTGCTGTTATTTTTCAGTCAGCTTTTGCTGCTATAACCACCAACCACATTAACTCAGTGGCTTGTAACATCGATTTATTTTCTGCTTATGCTGTATGAGGGATCTGGGTCAGCCGCTGTTTTGCTTGATGATGCTGGCTTGGCTGGCCTCCCCGAGTCTTCTCATTGTGGCACCCAGGGTGAAGGAGCAACTAGATCTGGGTCACGCTGTTCTTAAAGCAGAGAACAGGAACACCAGAGAGGCACTGTCAACCATGTAAGCCCACTTAAAAGTCTCTACTGGGAATATGGCATTAAAACTTCCACTCATGTTTCATTGGCCAGAGGAAATCACATGGCCAAGCACAAAGTCAACAGGGCAGTTAAATACATACCATCTAGATGGAAGCATGGCCACAATTCAGCAGGAATGAATAATTGTGAACAAATAGCGTAGCCTTTTACCACCATTTTAGTGTATCTTGGGAGGGAGGAAGATAGAGTACTCAATCCATGATTCGTATGATATTGGCCAAGGTACTTAATTTTTCAGTGTCTTCATACATAAAATGAAGATGAAAATAGGATTTTCACTGAAGGATTGTTGTGAAGATTAAATGAATGATGTAGGTAAAGGGCTTAGTTCAGTGCCAAGTGCAGAGTAAGCATGTAATAAGTATTACCTATCATAATTTTGACTCTGACCATAATTGCCATATACACGAAGGTCTTTTTTGGAGCCTTTAAATGTTTCTCTGTAACAGATATTCCTCTAAAAGAACATGAATAAATTTCAATAGTGGAAAACTATACCCCTTGAAATATATATAAAGCATGTATGTATGACCACACTTATAAAACCACTCTACTTTTCATCATCACTGGAATTACAGTGGGAAATACTAAAAAAATCTGGGAAATATGGAGATTTATATCTGTTTTCAGAATATACAGTGATTAGTTTTAAATGATGCAAATTCAGAGCCCTAGCACTTGCAATAATTTTGCTTCTTTTGTTTATGCTGTATGAAGCTTAAATATTAAACAAAGTTGACAGTTTGGCAGGGAAGCAAAGCTTCATTCTGCATCTGGTTTCTCTGAACCAAAGTATGTAAAGGAAAAGGAATGTGATTCTTTTTGCTCCATTATTCTTGGAAGGATAATATCAAATGTTTGAGAGTTTAAAATGATTTTTCCCAGCTTGAGGATATATTTGTTCCTTTGTATTTTTTGTTTGCTTTTGTTAAGTAAAATGCATTTGTTGTATTTTAATGAGTTTACAATTTTGGGCATGTGTTTTATGTTACATCCTCAGATTATCTGACTTTGTGATGAGTCTCTGGGAAAGGTGTGTTCTTGCCGCTGCCAACTACTACTACAAAGTTAGAAAAACCATGAAATCCACCAACCAAATTCTATACCTTCTCAAATTCCTGATCCAAAAGCAAATATATACTTTAAACACTTTATTGGTATAAGTTTTTGTTTATGTGTGTGTATATATGTGTGTGTGTATATACACACTTATATACACATACACGCACAAACACACACACACACCCTTATGTATATAGGCGTATATATAGGCTCTCCAGAAAGTATTTAGCTATGTGATATGTAATGTGAAAAATAGAGGCATTTGTAGCTGTCATAACCTTGCTTTACTGAGTTGTTTGCACAGTGCTGCCAACATGAGCCCATGGTGGTAAGTTTGTGAACTTAATTGTCAGGTTTTGGGCACAATGACAGCTCTGATGGCCATTCTGGAAGAAGAGTTCCAAAATTGCTTTGAAGGGTGGACTAGGCGCTGGTGTCAGTGCACAGCTTCCCAAGGGGAGTACTTCGAAGGTGACCGTAGTGATGTTCAGCAATAAGGGATGTAGCACTTTTTCTAGGATGAGTTCATGAAATTGATCATCTGACCTCGTATACCAATAACAAAAGATGAATACAAGTCACTTTTGACTTCTGCAATTATCAGAAGCGCTCAGAGATTACCATCAGCATCCAGACACTTCTGATTATGGCCAACTGCTGCTTGAGCAGGCCTGCTGTGTGAGGCCTCTCGGATCTTCCCACGTGCACAGCACACACAGTACCATGTGTCTCAAACTTATCACAAATGCAGGTTGGAGGTTCTGTTGCATACTCATACCTCCATTGTCATTGTACTTCCATAATGTTCTCAAATTTCAAATACCACTTCAAAATGGCCTGCGCTTCTCAAATGACAACTGTGCTTCTGCCATTTTCTTTGACTGTCCTGCCTGTCTCATGGCATTGCTAGAGATTGATGCCATCTTTTGAGTGAATGTCATGCTACACGTTGCTACTGAAATTCAATTCAACTTCGAAAAGTAATACATAGATAACATCTCTTACATCGTGTATACATTTTTTGACACCCTCAGCGTGTCTCTCTCACACACACACACATATGTATATTTGAGATACAAAAATACTTTTATGTAATGGTAATATTTACATGTGGAGTCATCTCAAGTTTGCTTATTCCTGACAAGACCTTATTTTCTCTTGAGACAAAATGGCAAAGTATTTGTCAATATTCCTTGTTTTTTGTTCAGTTTTTATTTTGTTTTTGTTTTGGTAGTTCCTTGACTGGGAATTGAACCCAGTCTGCGGCATTGAGAACCCTGAAACCTAGCCACTACACCACCAGGGAACCCCCTCAATATTCTAATATAATCATGAAACCAAATATTATTAGTCCTTTAGCTTTGAAAGTCTTTGAAGATAGGGCTACAATGGACATTCTGGTATTTAAAACCCAGTAGACTTTTCAGTAAGTTCAGAGAAAAATAGACTTAATAAACATAATTCCAGCATGGGGGAGAATGTGAAATTTGAAAGAAACAAAAATCAAGTCCCAATTTAGAAATGTCCAAAGTCCAGAAATTGTTTGGCTAGGGACATTTCACAAGAATACAAACCACTCACAGTAGGCAAATCATCAGATCAATTCTCAAATTCTATAAACTTAGAGTTTGCTCTGGAAATGATCAAGGAAGGGATGGAAGCTCAGTAGAAAAGAAGACCAGAACATTCTGTTTGTGAACACGAATTGGGTAGGGGAGGGTCAAGGATCAGGTTTGGGCAATTGGGTTCTGGTCTTCATGCTGTACTGTCTTGCTAAGTGATTTTCATAATTCATACTTTAGCTCTTCTGCCAAGTATCACCATTATTGATCTTTCAAATGATTGTCATAGTATTTTCAAATGTCCTACATGCTATAATATGTAGCTTAATTTTTTTCATTGCAGATTTGAGTTTTATTTTACAAAAAATCACAGACGTGTACACTCAGAGTTTTACTTAATTCACCGGAATGCCTAGTATATGTCATTCTACCCTGCCCATTGATATCTCTAGGATGTATTTCTTGACATGAATGTGCACATTGTTACAAGCTTTGTCTGCCACAAGTGTTTAAGTCAAGCTGGGCTACAACAGTGCTATCATCAGATTTTCTCATATACACATCCACTACTCCCTTCAAATGAGAAGGTACATATTTGAAGTAACCACAATCAAGAAGATCCCACTCTCCCCCTCAACTTTTACAATTTCCCTCGGTTTATAAGGACAAGGAAACACATTTGAGCCAGTTGTCGACATCTGGTAATTTGTAGGATCTTGAAACAATCACATTAGCCTTACAGAAGAATAATTGAATGCAGACAGTATTCTCTCACTGCACAGCTATGCATCCCCCAGTAAAGTTTGCTTTACAGAAGAGGATCTGGCAGCTTCTGTCCAGGATGAAGCATTTCAGCTGCACTTGTGTCAGTGCTTTGGTAATGGCGACCTCACAGACAGGATGGCTTCCTAGGAGATGAAGGATGTAGACAATCAAAGAAGGCAGAGCTCCTCTACTTAAAGATTATGGAACATGTGATTCTTGGAATGGAAGGGGAAAAAAAGAAGCTTCTGGGTTTATTTTATATCCGTCTGGGTCTACTTGAGAAATAGCCCACTAGTCCATTGCATGGCTCACATAGAATGAGGAAAGAGGCAGTGTGCCCCTGCTTACAAAATACGTCCATGTCCAAACACCCTAGCACTGTTTCAGGTAACAGGTATGTGCTGAAGGCCCCCCATGTTCTAACACAAGTGTGAGACTCAGGGGGCCCAATCGAACACAAACAAAACCTGGCAATATAAAGTAGAAGGCAAATGGCACTCTCACACACTGGGGGTGGAAATATATTTAGACTAGTGTATGCAGTTTAAAATGACCACATCTGGGAAAACAGAAAAGTGCACATCTTCAAAGCACCAGCTATTCCATTTTTAAGAGTTTCATCTAGAGCAGTGGTTCTCAACCTTCCTAATGCCATGACCCTTTAATACAGTTGCTCAAGTTGTGGTGACCCTCAACCATAAAATTATTGGTAGCTGCTCTCTACACATGTGTGACTGGTCCGCATAAGTACCTTATGTGTTTTCTGATGGTCTTAGGCTGCCGCTGTGAAAGGGTCATTCAAACCCCAAAGGGGTCGTGACCCACAGGTTGAGAACCACTGATCTAGAGCAATGAATGCACACATAGCTAAGAAAACATGAACAAAAATACTCATTCAGCATCATTGTTACATGTGAACAACTGGGAAAAATTCAAATGTCCATACATAGAGAATGAATAAATAAGATGTGGCATTACTAGTTTTATAAGTGGCAATGTGGGTTGACCTCAAAAAACAGAATTCTGAGTAAAAAAATAATAGTAAAACAATGTAAGGAGAATAACAACAAATTAATACAGAAGATTATAGATATAGCACTATTTACAGTGGCCAAGTCATGCAAACAACCAAAGTGTCCTCTGATAGATGACTGGATAAAGAAGCTGTGGTACATTTACACAATGGAATATTACTCAGCTATAAGAAAAGATGAAATTGGGCCACTTATGACAACATGGATGGATCTGGAGATCATCATGCTAAGTGAAATAAGCCAGATAGAGAAAACCAAGAACTACATGATTTCACTCATTTGTGGGACATAAAACTGAAAGCAGCAAAGAAACGAAAACTCATGGACACAGTCAATTTAGCAGTTACCTGAGGGTAAGGGTAGAGTGGGTGGAGGAGAAGGGACAGGGACACAAATATATGGTGATAGAAAGAGAGCTGACTCTGGGTAATAACACATAATACAACCATAGATGATATATTGTAAATTGTATAGCTGCAACCTATGTAAATTTTTGCTGATCAATGTTACCCCAATAAATTTAACAATAAAATCTGAAAAAAAAACTAACTATAAAGATGATTACTTAATTCACTGTTCTGTTTGACTCTGGGGGTGGGAAGAAGTTGAATGAGATAAAGTTTAAAAGCCTAGATTATTTGTAATGGTTCATTTATTTAAGAAATAATGAAACTTTTAATACTTGATAATCTGTATCATAGCTTTGTGGTTGCATTTATAGCAGAGTTTACACTCTTATGTATTTTATAAACATTGTTCATGCCCTCATAGTATTTACTACTTTAGGCTGGGAACCACATCTAATATACGTAAAACAACTAGAGAACAATCAAGTGGTAAACTTTGCCATACGGTTTCCTAAGGAAAAGCATTTCAGAGAAGGAAGAAAGGGACCCCTGAGAGTCCCCAGTATCCTGTGAGGGATGCACAAATTCAAAACAATTTCCATAATAACACAAAGATGCCATTTTCCATTTTTACTCTCATGCCTTCACAAATATACAGTGGAGATTTTCAGAAGTCATATAATGTGGGCTATTGAAACAAATTTAATGCAGAAGCAGATAAGAGAATGCAGCTGTCTTCTATTAAGCCAGACATTAACAAGATCTGTGAAAATATAAAACAATGCCATTCTCAGGAAAATGTTTTTGATTTGCAAAATAGTTTTTTTCAATAAAAGTATGTTGTTTAAATGGATTATTATGTTAATGAAATAAATATGTGTTTTTAACATTTTCCATTTTAATATGTTACACAATAAATATAAATAACTATAACCCATGTCAACAAAAAGCTCTTTTAGAATCTCAATCATGTTTAAGAGTGGCAGTGGTCCTGAGACCCCAAGGTTTAAGACCTAGTTGCAGTAATTATGCTTGGAAGTGATTCTACTGGAGGTGGTATTGAATTCAACAGAGGAAAATAAGGAGCACACTGCAAAGTGGGAGGACAGCATAGATGCAGCCCTTTGCCCTGAGGGACTCAAGAATCAAATCAAATTAAATTAGAAAGGTAAGATAAGGATAAAACTGATGGGTGGAATTTTGCACCTGAAGGAGTAGCCTAGATCCACAATTTTTCATCATAATTATTCCAACTTGTTTTGAAAATTCTGTGGTAAAAACTAGGACACTTGTAGAGAAGATAAAGACTCACCTTCTGTCCTGTGAAAACTCATAGTTTAATGCATGTTGAATGACGAAGTGCTGTAATAAAGATAGGTACATTGTGAAGTGAAAGAATCCTACACCTTATAAATTGGTCTTTGGTTTTTCAATTAGGATTTTGCTACTTTATACAAGTTTCTAGAAAAGTAAAACTCTGAGCTGTAGCTTTGGAGAAATGAGTATAAAATTGCATGTTTGTTCCAGTTCCTTTGCTATGACTCCTCTCACTCGATCTGTTGCACTCACACCTGTGGCCATGAGCATTGTATCAGTCAGGATAGAAAGACTAGCCCTGGTAACAAACAACCCCCGAATTTCAGCTGCTTTGAACAACAAATGTTGTTGGGAGGCTCTGCTCTATTTATTCCACACCACCATATGACACCATATGACAGTCTCATCATCGAGGTTCACTGTGACAGGGGAGAGAGGCTGGGAAGTCAAGCTCCAGCAATTACTACAAACTTTCCTAGCAGAGAGGCTTAGAGCTTCCACTCATATTTCACCGGCCAAACTGATTTCACAACCTTGCCTAACTACTGAAAGCAAGGGGTGGTGGGTGCAGCTGGGGAAGTAGTATTTCATTTAACTGGGATTACAAGTGAACCCGATATAGGGGAAATTTAGAATTACCCACCACAAGTGCAGCTAAAGAAAAGTAAGTTACAGTAAATGTCTAATTCTAGACAGGAGAATTTCTCCAGCGGAATCAGATTCAAGAAGGATATTTCTCCAGCCGAATTAAATTTCTTCAAGCAGAATCAAACTTCCTACGGTGTCCATGTCCTCTCCTCCCTAACACTTTTGCCTTCATTTCTTGGCCTTCTCCAATTAAGGCTATTTACCTTTTTTCCAAGCGGACAACATTTTTGTGGTATTGTTTATGTTAACTGCCTGTCAATTCTATGAGTTAAAATTGTGGGCAAGTAGTACCGATCTCCATCACCAAGCCTAGCACTTCTCAGCCCCAGAGTGACCACCAGCCAGGACCACAGTGCCCAGTCTCAGCACAAACTGGAGGAGCTTCGAAGTTCACTGGTGTGTATATACATCAATTCTATTGCGAGATACGCAAATGTAATCAAGTAATTCCAATGTGGACTTTTTTAAAATATAAAAATGATGGCATATCCCACACCTAATCATGGCTAGTGCTTAAGAACTCTAACTGTCTCTTTTTCTTATATAGGTAGAAACCTCAAGGTTCGCGGTAAACATTGGTTAGTACGCATGTGCAGAGTTATGTTCTTGGGCTGAGAAATCGAACTGCCATGGCTGAACTTTAGTCCATCTTGCACAGCAGTAGACAAATATATCTGGAAAACTGTGCAGGGTAGAGTGCAAAGGCTCTGAAGTCAGACAGATCTGGGCTTGGCACTTGGTTCCTCTTTAGATAATCTTGCCAGATGTAAGAGAGCCACGTCGAACTGCCAACCTTTGATGAACTTTCCCAGGCTGGCAGGAGACCAGAGTTGCATTCTTTTAGATCATCTGAATTCAGCAGCTGAGCGTATCAGAAAGTCCAGCTTTATCTCCTTTGCCAGGCCATATGGGCAGAGTGTGGCTGATGTTTGCACTTTTTATTCATTCTAGGAAAAACTAAAACAAAAGCTCCATCCAGGAAGAGAGTATGAAACATGAATAACAGCCCAAAATAATGGAATTGGGAGAAGAGTATCTTGAAAGTCAATCAGCGCCCCCCCCTCCCCCCCGATGCTTGGATGTCCTGTGCAGCATTCCATCCAAGTGATCATGAGCTTAAATCTCCCCAGTGGCAGCAGTCAGGCCTGCCCAGCGCCAATCATTCTGAGTTGGAAACCTCTGCCTGCTAGAACTGTATTTTATTTTGTGCCATTGTCTATGATTTAGTAGAGATATGCTTTCAAAGTTGAAAAGAACTATGCTATTACGATTCCTGAAAAGATGTATTTTATTGGCCCATTTGTTTCTCCCATCAACTCCAGAGAGTAAGTATTATTATTAGACAGAAAACTGAGGCTTGGCGAGCTTAAGTGACTTGGTGAAGGTGGCAGTACTGAGTTAAAAAGCAGGAATGAATGAATGATGGTGCTTTCAAAGATCACTGGGGTAGAGAAAGAAAAAAATACCATTAATCTACTCTGCCTGGAAACTAACACATTCACACATGACACTGATTTCGTTGGTAATACAATAGCTTGTAAAAAACACGGGACATAGTCTCAAGTAGCCCATCTATGCTACCATTATTGTCTTATCTTCCGTTGCGAGCTTTTAGATTTCCTGTGGGTAATTACTGTTCTTCCAATCTTTGGGTAGAGCTCAGTTTGGGCTACAAAGTGCTCAAAACAGAATTGGTGAATGAGTATATGCCTAAAAGATTCTTCCTATAAAGTTTAACCAATGGGCTATGATTTTTGCAGGGGAAATTTTTACTTTAATAAAATCGAAGCTTGCATTTAGTCTGGGGGTCACATGTCCAGGAGAGTAGCCATTTTCAACTAAGTATGTATGAGATCATCAAGAGATACAAGCCATTTCAGGGGTCACTTCTCTAACACAACATGTCCAACATACCGGTCAAGCAATAACCAATCAACCACTACCCCCCCCCCAAAAAAAAAAAAACCAAAAGACAAACAAACAAACAGAAAAGCAAAACAAAAACAAACCAAGCTCTGAGCCACAGGTGATTCACTAGTAATTCAATCTATTCACATATTAACCAACTTTCTAGCACTGCTGGCACATCCTGGTGGCATTTTGCTTTCCCTGAGACACTATATTAAATCAGTGTTCCTATATCACAGATATTTCTAACTGGTGGAAAATATAAACCCTGGCTTCCTCTTTGATATCATTTCTCCCCACTAGGGCTTAGGAATTAGATCACTTTGGCTAATTCCCCAGGAAAGCAACAACAGGTGTGGAAGGGACCCACAGAAGGCAACTTCATTCTGACATGCAAGGAAGGCTCTGGGATTCTCACTTCATTTCTTCTTGTTTTTATGACTTCTAACATTCCTCTTTCACAAATTCAAGTCTCTGCCATGAACTGCACACTCCTAGATGGTTATACTCAGAGAGGTTTCGGTTTACACTTCATTGTGACCCAACGTTTCAATTTCATCCAGCTCAAGTGAAGTTCATGGATGCCTAGATTGTCTGCAGCCTTCTGAGCCCATGAACTTCTGGGCAGAAAAAGACAGGCTTGTCCACTGTTCTGGAAGAGAAGCACTGTTGCCTGTGATAGTAAGTATACGAGGCCACAACTAACTTCTTTACACATGTCCTTCTGACCCTTGAATGATCTAAATTCATTATCCTCAAAGTTTTAGGGCGCTGGGGTTAGAATAAATGCCAATGTGAATTTAAAAAGTACGCAACATTTTAGGCTCATCAGACTAACACTCCTTTTAAAATGGAAGATGAATTGCGTTACTGAAAGCGATAATCAATAATAATGAAGAAATTTCATTTATATTCTTATTCAAGCAGAATTAGAAGGCAAACATGTCTTCTAGCAAGCATTTGCTCTACATGCCGAGTGTGTTTTTCTTTTTGCCCATCACTTTCAGAAATATATTTTTAAAAGTACTAATTACTTATTTTTTAAGATGACAATCTTTAAAGAGCAACTATGGGTTACTACTACTTTTACATCCTCTCATGCCCCTAATTCTTATTGTCACATCACGTTAGAATCCAATCCTTGCTTCCTCCTTTGAAGGTATATGCTATTTACTTACCTCTGTTTTTACTCTAAAGAGATTTTTCTCATTTTCTCCCTTTCTCTGTCATTCTGTGCTGAAAGAATGCTATTAGACCTCCAGCATTCATTGACAGGCCCATTAGAGAAAACAGTTCAAATGAAGAGATTTGTTTTTGCATAGGCAAATTACTTATTCTCTTTAAGCCTTTGATTCCCATTCGGTAATTAGACTAATAATAGCCCCTGTCTCAAGGGGTTGTGAAGCTTAAATGATTCCTATCAAGTGCTTTGTACAATGCTGGGCACGTAGGGCACTCAATAAATATCAGCCTTATTACTAACACCATTTTTTCTTTGTTATTCAATACACGATGTTAAGGCATTGAGCTAAGAGCCATTAAGGATACAAAAGATTGATAAGAAATGATTATTGCCTTCTAAGAAAATACCATCTAGTGCAGTGGTTCTCAACCTTTTTCCACTCGTGTACCCCTTTTAAGCCCATTTCTATAAATTGTACCCCTTGTTTTTAAATACTGACACTGTTGTTCACTGCCTATCTTAATGTACAATAGTGGAAGTGAAGTAATAAGTTAGGAAAGAAAAATTACTACACTGAAAGGACAAACCACAGATTTAATTTTACAATATTCATAACAGTTAAATATCGATAATGATGATCAAGTATTTAACAAACTTTTAATTTATTATTAATAATATTTATTTGTATTATCTGAAAAGTCCATAATAATTGTTACACAGATCACTAGCCAATTTGAAACACAGTGAGATTGTTGGGCTTGCTTTGATGCACTTAGTTGCTTGAAATCGGGCTCAAAAGACGCAAGATAGAGTCTTAAATCTGGACTGGCATTAAGCTTGTTACTGTACTTACTTCTTATGAAGGTGTAAGAAGAAAAAGCTCTCTCTACTAGTTCGGTATTAGTAAATGGCAAGAGGCATTTGAGTGCCTTCTCACTGAGCTATTCGTACTCCTCACTGACATCTGTCTGCCTGGAAGGTAATAAGATGCTTTCTTTGAAAATCAGAATTTAAAGAAGAATCAGTTGAAAGTTCAATTAACTGCCCTTTTTCAATGATTGATAGCTTAGCTTCTTTGAAGAATTCTTCATTGAAGGGATCTGCAATCCAGTTTTTTTCTTTTCCATGTTGAGGGAAGTACTTGTAAGAGCACACTTTAAGACCTTCCAAATGACTTACAATATTCTCTTTCATGTTTTGGAATAGGTGCAAGTCATTCTCAGATAAGAAGTTGTGCAGAGTTTCTAAAACTTCAGGCTGACCTCTTTCAATACATGCTTTCCAAAAGTCCAGTTTTTTAATCATTGACTCAATTTTGTCGGTTACTTTGAATATAGTGATTGAGCTGTTTTGAAGTTCCAAGTTGAGTTTGTTTATTTCTAGAAAAACATCTGATAAATATGCAAGACTTTGAAGCCCACCACTGACCTGAAACTTTGGAGCAAGAAGAAAACAATAATCTTCTAGAAATACCTGTACTTCATGTCTAAGTTCAAACATCTGTGTAAGTACTTTGCCACGAGACAGCCACCTGACCTCTCTGTGCAAAAGGAATGTGCTGTGAATGCTGTTCATGTCTTCTCACAGCGCTTTAAACAATCTGGAATTTCATGGTTGTGACTTAATAAAATGTACAACTTTTACAGCCTCGTCAAGACCATCTTTTAGTTCACTGGGAAGAGGCTTGGATGCAAGACTTCATCTATGAATGCAGCAGTGACTCCATGGTACATGGGGAGCTACTTCATTAATTCGGCCGCATGGGCCTATAAGACAACCTGAGACAGGCTTGCCTCCGTCAGTGCCTACACCACAGCTATTCGATTAAGTAATGTCCTTTTCAATGAAATAAGCATTGACTGCATTAACAGTATCTTCATTTATGGTACGCTCTGTCAATGGGTAACAAAGCAACAGGTTTCCCTCAGTTTCATTTCCTACCACGTACCTTGTGATGGTGAGCAAAAGAGATAAATCAGAAATATCTACATTTTCATTGACTTGGATGGAAAAGAATTTACTTTTGCTAATTCTAGCTGCTAGTACAGTTTCAACACTGTCAGAACTTGACAATTCTGAATTTGTCAACCCCAAACAACAACAAAAAAATAGTAGCCTTAATACAAGGAGAAATTAAATCCTCAGCTGTGGTGTGGTTTTTACAATATTCAGCTATGTGATAAGCAATATGGTATGAAACCTCAACTGCATTCTCATTGTCTTTCTTTCCTGACATCATGTATGAAGTAACAGTTGGATGCTTTTCCAAGTGCTGAAAATAATGTATGTCTTTGTTTTTATACATAGGACGTTTAGTTTCTTAATGTCACATGAGCAAAGAGGGTTTCATTGCAACTGTTGGATAACATTTCCCCATACATAACACATACAGGATTAGGATAGTCATCATCTGCTACAAATGAAAACCCATATTTAATATACTCCAGATTATTTCCTTTTCTTTTGTGTAGAATCTGAGGCCGCACCTTTCTACTCTCTCCCGGTGTGGGTGTGCTCGTAGCTGCGGACACGTGTTGAGAAGTACTTGGCAATGGGTTATAATTCGCTTCGAGTTTTGTTTTTTTAACCGTTCCTGTTTTCAACCACTGATCCATAACTGACACAATTAAAAATCACTGACAATAATAACTGAAACTGTGTTAAACATTAAACAAAAAAACTACTCAAAAAGAATCACTATCAAAGACAACGCACTTCCTTTTACGCAGTCAATAACTAAACTGATTAAACAGCCTGACTATGGATGTATTTGTATGTTTGGGGAAGTTCTAGAAATGTGTGGGTGCACTGTGCTGAAACTGTGCATAATGATTGATAGAAGAGCGGTTTAGGGGGAGGGTTCATAGTCACGCCCTCACCCATCATCATTCACTAACGTGATCTAATTTTGAAGTGTCTCCATTAACAGTGATTCAAACTTAACATTTATTATTCCATAACTAATGTTCTGCTTTTTTTTTTACTTGTTTTTTCACCATTACTGATTAGTCTTCACTTAACCCCAAAAGGCCCCTCATGTCCCCATGGGGTACATGTACCAGGGCTTGCAAACTGATGATCTAATTGTAAAGGCGAAGAAGAGTAGTAGAAAATGCTGGAGGTGTGTGGCCAAGGAAGGGTTGGGGGGTTGGGAGGAGCCCAGGGTTCCTTCCCTTCGGAGGAATCATCGAAAGCTTTAATAAAGGAATGACATTATTTATCTGAATCTTGACAGAGAATTTTTAAAAACAGAGTATTATTATTATTATTATTATGTATTAACTATATATATATGCAGGTAAAAATGGTACATGTTTTAATTTGTATAATCTTTATCAAATGAAGTTGTACATTTTTCCATTGGTTATTTGTATTTGTGTGTCTGTGTGACTTGTCACTTAATATCCTCAAGTTGTTTCTCTTGAGGATTTGTGTATTTTTTTCTATTGTTTTGTAAAGGCAATCTTATTTTTTAGAAAATAAGTATGTTAATAGATTTCTCAACATATAGAAATACTATGTGTCACCTATAAAATACAGATATTTTTGCCTATCTATATCTTGTATATCTGAAATTAACTAAATCCATTACATTTGGCTGTATTTTTTTTCTTTGCTGCTGGATTCTACTTTTTCATTGATGAGATCTTTAAGTAAGACTCTTGTCTGTATTTCAGCAACCTCCCCAACAGCAAAGGGTGAAAAAATGATGCATCCTAGAGCGCCCAAACTCAGGTGTTTGTCGACTTATACAGGATTTGCAAAAAAAAAAAAGTAAAGACCCGTTTTGCCCTCTTAGTCCGACACTTACTTAGAAGATAAAAAAATGGTCTAAAGTTGGGAGAGGACAAAAAAAGAGAATTTCTCTGGGGGTGCCCTTAGCATTTGCGGCCTGTTTTCCTTCCTTCACTCCCCATGTGAAGGGCGGATGGATCTGCTTTGGTTACTGCAAGCTAAGGGAGAAGAACTTGGTTATGTAGAATCTGTCCCTAGCAGTTTGGAAAAATAAGAAATTTTTTGCATATTGTATTTTTCAAAAAAAAACAAAAACAAAAAACAAAAAAAACGCCAGACTAATACTCTCTTCCAGAACATGACTGGTCGCCAGGAACAGAGGAGTCTCTTTGCTCTCCCCTTGAACCTGGGTGGTGAGACCGCACTATTAAAGTCCAGAGTGAGGCTACATGACTCCCGAGGCATCGCTCTGCCTGACTACTTGTCTTTGAGATGCCTATTCTGGCCGAAGCCAGACCCCAGGCTGTGAGGACCCCCACTTAGTCCACACACATAGGCTACTTGGAGAAGAACTGAGACCCCAGCCAACAGCCTGCTTTAGCCAGTCAGCACATGTATGTGCACTGCATTAGGTAGCTCTGGGCTCTCACAACAACCACCTTAGACTGAGGGAGTTAATGAACAGAGATCTGTTTCCCTGCAGTTCTGGAGGCTGTAAGTCTGAGATCAGGGTTGGGTTCTGTTGAGAATTCTCTCCCTAGCTTGCAGAAGGATGTCTTCTTGCCATGGCCTCCTACGGCAGAGGGAAAGAAAGCAAGTTTTCTGATATTTCTCCTTATATGGGCACTAATTCCATCGCACCAAAGGCCCAACCCTCATGACCTCATGTAGACCTACTTATCTCCAAAGAAGCCCCAACTCCAAATACCATCATGTTGGGGCTTAGGTCTTCAACATTTGCATTTTGGGGATATACAACCATTCAGTTCATAACACATACACATCAAAGACGGCTCTCAGGTCTAGTGGTATTTGATCAGAGGGCTGAAGGAAAGGAGATCGTGAACCCTGAGGCTGTCTGGGGGGAGAACATTCCAAGGAGGAGATAAATAGGCTCACAGGAGGAGTGTAATTGACTCCTTCAAGGGACAGTGTGGCTGGGTGGGGAGGAGAGAGAGCAGGGAGAGGAAGGATAGAGGTGACAAGGTTAAATGGTGAACTGGGGACTAGAGGCCCTGCCTCTTACCCTGAGTGAGAAAGGAAGCCATAGGAGACTGCTAAGCAGAGCAGTGGCATCATCGTACAAAAGCTTGTCTTCATACAAAGTGATACAATGAGGTAGGAGCACATGGGGTTATGATACCATGCGATTTTTGAAATGTTTACAAAAAGGAGAAATACAGGAGTTGTGTGTTCATAGAAATGCTTACGGAGTCACAGCTCACGGCCATTCAGTGTCTTTGCTTATAGAGTCAACGCACATGTTTAGTCACTGTTGTCTTTGTTAAAAAAGAAAATGCATCCCACAGTACACTCCCTATACAATCTCTCTGTGTTATTGTGAGACTTCATTATTTAAATGGAATTTGTCAGAAGGTTAATAGTTAATTTAAAATAAGTGAATGATTCACAGTTTGCTATTAATATTAAATATTGATTCAAATGTATAATAAATTATTAAGTTTTATGGCTTATTGTCTATATATTATTGTGAAGGAAAATAGAAATATACAACCTTCAAGTACCTCCTCACCTTGACTGTGCCCTTGAACCAGATCATGCCCTCCAGTTTTCTGGGTACTTCTGGTATTCATCATAGTGTTGCCCTTGCAATACTCACTTTTCAACATGTTTTGAAAGAGAGAAGTTTAAGAGGCAGACTAACAACAACCAATAAAAACCTTCTGTGATCATATATAATTAATCATCTCACCCGAGACCAAGGAATTAGATGCAATGCTGTGACAAAGCTATTGTTGCACCAGCTATACCAGCTGCTATAAAATATAAAGGCCACTGCTACTACTTCTCTTTGCTTGCTAACCAGGTGCCACAGGTGTCCCCAGTGATGTGATTTTTCTTTGTCATACAAATCAAATAGGATGTGAAGTGTGGACTTACAAGAAAAAGATGTTTTTCTTAGCTATTTAATGAGAAATAAAAGATATACCAGTAAATATATTTTATTTTTTGATGTGCATGTTACTTCCATCAGTTTATGGCAAGTTAAAAATATATTGGATCCATATTATTTTTCTGGAATGAAATTTGGATGTTGTCATTATGAAAAAAAAGGATTATAAAATTCAGCATTATTCTTCTGTTAAAAAGCACTGACTAGATTAACTAAATTCGTCCAGTAGCCAAGTAGTTACAACTCATACATACGAGTGCTGTCCAGAAAGTATCCAGCCAGGTAATATGGAAACTAGAGGCATTTATGGCTGGATTATTTTCCAGACAGCCCTCGTATATTTGCTTCATAGTCTATTAATTTTTATAAAAGAAAAATGGTGGTGGGCTTCTAACAATGTGATAAAACAGGGTAAAGAGCACCCCCAATTACAGGATCCTTGTCCTCTGTCTTTGGGTGGACAGTGGCCTCTTACATACTCGTAACCCAGCTAATGATGTCTTCACAGCTCTGTGGAGAAACAGGTTTAAGACAATGTGGTTCGTTTTGTTTTCCAAAATAGTAAATATAATCAACTTAAAGAATTGTCTGTTATTTTCAAATTGTATCTTTCCTACATTTTTGGTGCTAAAATGTGTTTGTTTGTTTTTTTTCCTTTAGAACATAGTTCATCTTTTTTTTTTCTTTTGAAATTTCTCTCAGATGACTTTCTCCAAGTTCTTCAATTTGTTAAGATTTTCCATGGAAACAGTCTCATTAGTAAGGTAGTATTAAGACTTCCATTTTTATTTCACATCTCTTTTGCTCTGCTTCCCAACGGGCCTTGGTTCAGATCAGTAGCCTGTAGGAGCTAAGATTTCACTCCAGATTTCTTTTGGGGAGATTATATTTCTGTTGGTAAAATATTACCTTTTCTCTCCTTATGTTACTCTCTCTGCAAGAGGTTAAATGTTTCCACTCTGATGAAGTCAGAAGAGGCATATGACTTACTTGCATCAATGGAATGTGGGTGGAAGTCATCCTTGTCAGTAAGGGCCATGTCTTGTTCACCATCTCTCCATCTTGCTAAAGTCTAGTTTGTTATTATCTTTCTCTCCCTTTAAGAAGTCTTTGTCTGCATTAAAGTCGCAACAATATTCTATGTTTTCTTCTAGAAATTTTAACTGTATTTAGGTCTATACTATCCATCAAACATTTTAATTTAATTTTAATGTTTTGTATGGTGTGAAGTAAATGTCAAGGTGTTTTGCTTTGTTTTGTTTTTCCTTATGGGTATTTACTTGTTCCAGCACCATTAATTGGATATATCATTCAGGCTTTGAGTTTTTCTTGTCTCAGCAAATAAGAATACTACAAAAATCCTCACATTTTGGAGCAATAGTATTTTCCTATGATTCTACAAGTGAATAATACACAACTCAGCATAATTGGATCGCTCTTTGGTGTGATGAAAGTCTTCAGAAGGGAAAACATTTCAGAAATTGTGTCTGAGTAAATAGGTTACTTAGCTCCGTGTGGGAGGAGGACAGTGAAGAAAGAATTTGGGAAGAGGACTTTTGTAAGAGAGCTACATGCTCATCTACAATCATGGGAAGTGGGCAGACAACATCAATATGAATCAATAAAAAAAGAGTGTACATGTACAGTTTAGAAATATGGATTTAAATGGCAGAAAATGTAACTAAAACTTTAAGGATACTCCTGTTGCTTAGGCAAATCAGAGGCAGCATTTTACTATTTTACAATGAAAATCTTATACTACATTGACATTTCTATGGTTATAGGCATATATTTGTCAAGGACTTTTTCAAATATTTTCAAACACAGAAAGAAAACATCTGTGGGGATGCATGCCAGTCTGTTCAGAGTGACATCCCTTAGGGAGAATGGTTGATGGCAGACAATACTTTGACTCTGTCTTTCACATTTTGCCAGGGACTGAACTGAGTCTGCTCAAAATTCTTATGTTGATGTCCTAACCCCCAATGTGACTGTGTTTGGAAACAGGACCAGTGAGGAGGTGAGGAACCTTCAATGAGGTCATAAGGATGGGGCCCTAATCCAATAGAGTTGATGACCTTAGAAGGAGAAGAAGGGACACCAGAGCTCTCATTGAGAAGGTGGCCATCTGCCAGCCAGGAAGACAGTCTCACCAGAAATCCATGCTGCCATACATTGAGACTTCCGTCCTTCAGAACTGTGAGAAAATAAATTTCTGTTGTTTAAGTCACTCCATGTGTTGTATTTTGTTATGGCAGCCTGAGCAGACTAGCACACATGTTGTAATTTTATATTTTTCTCTTAAGGAGCCTGTATCGTTTAATGATGAAAATATTTAACTATAGAGAAAACAGTTATGTTATCAAATAACATCTCTGTATTTCAGAGAATTTGGAATATTGTAAAAAGGGAGAAGAAATTCTTTATTTCTTTTTTAGTTCTTTGTCTTGCAAGTTTATATCTGTATACATTTAACATAGGTGTAATTATATTCTGTTAAGTTTGATCCAATATTTTGAATTTTGTATAAGAGGTGAATATTAATGTTATTACTAACGTTTATAAATATCATTTAAATGACTACAAAATATTTAGTTGAGCTGACATATTTTAATTTTATTTAACCAACTTTTTTATGACTGAACATTTTCATTATTTATACTTTTGGCTATTGTGGGAAACTATATACTATATATAGTCAGGTTTATGGCTTTTAAAGTTGAACTTATTTCCTTAGGATAGATTCCCAGAATTGAAATTACTGAGTCAAAAAGTACAAATACTTAAAATATTCTTGACAGATTTTGCCAAATTGCAAATTTAACAATATTACTCAATTCATAATTTTAATAGCAATTCATGAGAAAGTTGGTTGTACTTAACTTTGTGCATTTTTAGGCATTATTTATTGAACTTTATGCCTATCTTTGTAGACACAATCAGATTTTTTTCTAAATGTGCATTTCTTTTATTTTTGCTCTAATACAGTTAAGGGTGAAATTTCTTAGAAATTAGATCTTTGTGATTCTCAGGTTTGTTTTTTTTCCCCTTGCAGAGATATTCCATGAATGCATATCAGGCACTAAATGTAAGGTTTGTGTTATATTTGGAGTGGTATCTGGTCAATAAACGAATGTTGGCAAGTTAGTCATGCCTCTAAACTAACCCTATAAAACATTGTGAAGGAGATTAGAAATGACAACTTTCTTTCTTGGCATCCTTCCCCTGAATTATCCAGCAGCATTTATGCTGGTCCGAGTCAATCTATTTAATATCACACCCTACCCTCACTTTCCTGGCATTGTGGGTGCTGGTTTTAAAATAAGTTGAAGCTGGATCATGAAAACAGATATTCTTCTAGATATTTTAAACAGACAAACAAACCAACCAACAACCCCCTCCCCAACCAAAACACCAAGAAATAGGAGTTTGCAGAACTATTGGAAGGTTTGGGAAAATGAAGTTCAAGGACCACGACCACTAATATTTAGGAAATCAGGAACGACAAGAATCACAGGATGCTGCCTCCAGTTATCCCTGCTGTCTGCTGTTGTACTTCACGTGACACCGGAAGGCCCTAACTCTGTGTGACAGCTGCTGCCAGAGGAGGAGAACAGCGTCTACTTTTCTTCCCCACCCACATTTCACAGCACTGTGTCTCCTCGGAAGCAGTTGTCGCAGTACCCCACGAAGGAGGGCTTTGGGAAAACGTAGCTATGGAATTTTAGCCTCTGCAATGCTGGGAAGAGATGGAGAGACGGGGATGGTGCTGAATTGACAAGAGATTTTAAGTGTAGTTGCCCACATATTATCCTTTTTCATTTGCTTTGTAGCAGAGCCCTAATTGTGTTCAAGCGTCTACTCTACCCCTAGCTTTAGAAAAAGATAGAATTTGGTTGACATGGCATAGCCCGGTGACACTGAGTGGTCTAGGGGTGGGCACATAATTTATAGCTTTACGATTTATGTGTAGGAAGGATGTTTCTATTTCTCTGCCTTCTACTTCACATGCACAAGAAAGCGCATAACTTAAATTTTCACAGGCGGCCATTTTGATACCAGGAAGAGACCAGGTTAAAGTTCACATTACGGGTAAAGTAGAGAGGAAACAGAAAAACAAACCCTTTTTAAAATGACACAATGCTACAAATCTTCACAACGTGTCTGAAGACTGCCCTACTTCTGAGTATCGTATATTTAATAATAATTTTCATTATTGTTTAGGCGAGTTTCTGTCCTGGTTTTTGTTCATTTCTGTGTGTTGGAATCTGATAAACCATACTCCGAGTGACAAAGAAGGTAGGTACACAGTATTTTTAGGAATTTTTCCAAATGATTGTTTCCATGGTAGAAAAATCAGGTACTACAGCAAGCAAAGCCTTGAGGGGTCACTGGGCCCATTGGTACCCCTCACACTACCTGTCACAGGCAGTTACCAGCTCTCAGTGGACACAAAGTCACATCCTGCCATACCTGTGCTTTGCAGGAGTCTCTGTTATGAATTCTATGTTCTTGTTCAGTGGACTGAGCTTGAAGACATGAATAAGACCTCAAGGGCAAGGTCAGACAATAAATGTTACCAACAGTAGAATGGGACCAAGTCATTTACAGTGCCTTTGCAGATATTGTATGTCAGCAGAGTGTTGTGACACCAGAGGCATATTTTTATGGTGCATAGATGTGGTTAAGGCATTAGAAATTAGGTAACCTGGTCCTAAGGTGTCCATTGCATTCTGGTTTACATGGAGCTTTACTGTCTTCAGCACTAAAAATTCCACATCTTGAAGACTCCCTCTATCCCTGGAAAGCTGCTGTTTGGTTATCTTACTTGGGGCTTGATCCCACCTGTCGGTTGCTGGTCATAAATCCTTGCAGAAATGGGATGGGTTCACCTCTCTGGGTCACCAGATCCACTCCCAATCTGATATCTTGTACCTCCTCCAAGGCCTGCTCCTCTGTTGGGAGAGTTAGGCTTATCACAACCCCTTGGTTCTAACTATGATATTTTACAGACAAAGAGACTGAAGCTTGGGACATGAAGTGACTTTCTCAAAGTTGTCCAGCTGATATAGTCACTGAGCCTGGATTTTCTTGCCCTCAAGCTAGGATTCCCAGCTGTTGTGTCCTCATGTCAACTGAAAGTTTAAAGAGTTGAATGATTAGTCCTATGACAAATACTTATGGACTGAACAGGCTATTCAGCTGAGCCAAACACCTCCACACTTATCTTTAACTCCTCAGATATACCTCCTCCTCTCTAGGCTGTCCTTCGTGTAGTTACCGGTCACATTACTGTCATGTAGTTATGACACTATCTTGACCCTATGTGTGAGCACAGACCAACTAAAGTCAATCCTGTGTCTCTACAGAGAACTATTTCCTTCTCTCTCCAGGCTTCTTACTGTTGTCATTTTGTGAAAATAGCAGCAAAATGCCTTGCAGATTATTATGTTTTTTACCTTTGCTGTATCTCCAAGTTCAACACATACTTCTAAAAGGCTTGATGAGCTGTAGCTTATTATACTTCATGATTTCCCATTTAAAAAAAATAAACATTGCAAATGCAATACATTGTGTTAGTGCATTTGGCATTAAAAAGGTATTATTAGTCATGGTTTACTTCAGGAATGGAAAAAGAAAGTTATCAGTATTAGCTTTTCTCATTTTAACTTCAGAGCTAAAATAAAATTTTAGTTGTTCTTAAACATTCTTACTATGAATCTGGCACTTGATTAGACCATATTTGTCAACCGTATCACATCTACTGTTCCTCTGTGTTTAGTCCTTCAACTTATGTCCCACAATTAGCTATTTCACAGGACAGCAACATTCTGGTGGCACAAGGTTTTATTCTGTGTGTTAAGTGATATCCCAGCCACATATCATCACTTCCTAACAAAGGCCTTTTATATTTAATACAACAGGGATGTGGGATGGCTAAGCTTTATTTTCCAAGTATTCTATATCCTATGCCAAAATCTGTGCCAAGATTTTAGATGTTTTCTTCTTTGTCACTTAGAGCTTTGGTAATGGCCTGTGAATGTTATTCTTTATTTAGAATATCAATGAACTACTTTTGCTGTGGGTAGAAGAGTACTTGATAAGTGTGGCTTAAGTAGCAAGTATTTCTTAATCTCACAGAGCAGGCTGTTGGGAGGTCAGTCATTCCAGGGATGGGCACTGGCATGTGTGACCCAGGTTCCTGGTGTCACCCTCTTCTGCCACCTTTGATGATTTATCCACTCCATGGCTTCAAGATGGCAAGTATTACATTCTCTTGGACAACATTCTAACAGAAGAAAGGCAGCAGCAATGAGAGGGGATCTTTCTTCATGTTTTCTTTTGTATCAAGGGGAAAAGATTTCCCAGAAATCTCCAGCGGACTTCTTCTTACAACTTCGCCAGAACTTGGTCCCTTATCCAAACCTGGACCTAAAGGAAATAGACTCACCATGACTGGGCTTGGGTTACTTGCAATTATGGCAAATACTACTACTGAGACAAAACGGGGGGTCAGTAGGCAAGGGAAAATAGCAACTGACAGCAGCTATATGCCTTTGGTTTTGAATTATTCAAGCAGTAATTGGCTTTCTTATCTCAATTCTTTTGATCTAACCTAAGCAGGTGAGCAGTGGTTAGCTTTTTAAAACATGTGTAAACTTTGACTTTTCATGGCTGAATCAATGCCACGTTCTACGTGTAAAATGTGTTGTTGTGCAGGCGAGGAGCTGGGAAGAAAAGATGTGAAAGGCTCCAACGTCAACATAATGGGGCACTGCTGGTTGCTTCAAAAACACGCCACTTACCTGAGCTCTCAGTGAAGTCAGATTCTTTACCAGGAAAGCAGGACTGGAAATTATCTTTCTCATCGCACTTCAGAGTGGTAGGAAATGCCAATAGCCTTGAAGTGCTACATAAGTGCTAATAGAATGAGGAAGAAGAGAGAAGCTTAAGCTTCCAAAGGCATCTGCACACTTGAATTAAGAAAACACAGGGAAAGTCCCAGATGCTTGAACTGTAATGGGGACTGGGTAGCTTCACAGGAATAGTTTTCTCCTCTCCTCTCCCTCTTCAATTCTGCATCTCATCTGGCTCATTTGCATTTTGAGCCCAATGGCCAGATGAATTTCCAAACCTATGTTCAGACTATCCCAAGTTTTCTGCTATTACTCATAAATAATCAATAACAACAATGCAAAGCACAGCAGGGGGCTCTTTGGGGCAGTCTTTCCTTACAATTTCAGGGTGAGTGCCCATGCTGTGTATGATACAAGGCTGTTCAATTTTGGGAAAATAAACACAGAAAAAAAATGGACTCAAAAGGAAGGAACTGAGGCTTTTGAATGTTTCTTAAATTAATAATTTCAGGCTTGGCCTCTTTACATTCACAAATCCTTACCAGCCTTGTTTCTGAAACTAGCAAAACCAGATACATTTTTAAATGCATCTACCAGGAATTAGAACTGTATTAAGAACACGTGACTCCTAGGCTTGCCTCTGGCAGGACATCACTTCCCAAGCTGCCCTTCCAATGACTGAATCTAAGTACTGTGCATCCTTATGCAAAGTGTTCCTCTCCCTCAGCTACATATATTTATCTCTCCCCAAATTCCCAGAACAAAAGGAAATCAGCCCTCCACCCTTTTCTTTCCTTGGATCTCACAGTTTCCTGACAACCTGCTCTAATCAAAAGACGGAAGCTATGGGCAGAATAACACACCAGGTTTGTACCTCCCAAAGCTTCCTCGATCCCCAAATTTTGGTGTATATCCCAGAGAGCTTGTTTCCTAGGCTCTGTCCCGAGATTCTGCATTAGTCAGACAGAGATAGAGTCTGAGGGTTGGAATTTTCCAAAGTTCCTCTGTGATACTGATACTAACTGCCTATGAACCATGGAGGGCACCAAACTGACTTTCCATCCTGGACTTGAAATGATATGAAACCAGTGAATCCTTATCCTGAGGGTGAGGAGAAGCTGCTACAAGAACTGGACACCGCACCGTGCCCATCACTGCATCACCAGTTTTCTTCTGTAGCGTGATGGACTATAGGAGGTGGAAGCAGCAGCGTTCACATGTATCTACTTCCCCGGAACCCTGGTTAAGTCCTGAAGCTCATGGTGAGTTAAGTGGCTCTCGGAGCTCATACTGGGAATCAAGTTACATTTACTTCATTGGTTGATAAGTCAAGGAAGTAGCCAAGGACAGGAACAAGGTGGTAGACTGCTGGTGAGTGCTTTAAAAAGTAAAATGCTTATTGTATACATGCGTGTGTATGTGTATGAGGGCAGTCTGGAAAAAAATCCAGCCATAAATGCCTCTATTTTTCATATTACATGGCTGGATACTTTCCAGAGAGCTCTTGTATAATCACACAAGATCTGACAATGAAGATCACAAACTTTCCACCATGCACTTATGTTGGCAGCACTGTACAAACAACTTGGTAAGGTGTCATAACCTTGGTATGTCTGTGTCTCACAGTTGTGTTCATGCTGACGTGTGGCAGTGTCTCCCTGAGTCGTGTTCATTATTGTTGTTTCATGTTTTTGACTGCCATTGTGAGAATGTTGGAGACTGAATTAGAGCAATGAACAAACATTAAATTTCTTGTTAAACTTGGCAAGAGTAGAAATGAAATCAGGGACATGTTAGTTTAAGTTTATGGGGATAATGACATGAAGAAAATGGCAGTATACAAGTGGGTTCAACATTTTTCTCAGGGGAGAGAAAATATCACTGATGAAGAGAGGTCAGGGCAGCCAGTAATGAAGAGAAATGAAGAAAACATTGCAAAAATTTTAAGTCAAAATCATCTGCTGACTGTGAGAAGCATAGCAGACCAAGTAAGCATCCATAGAGAAACAGTTATGAAAATCTTAGCTGAAAATTTGGGCATGAGAAAGGTGTGTGCAAAAATAGTCTCAGAGGAGTTCATTGATGATCAAAAGCAAAGGAGAATCAAAGTTTGCTAAAACCTTTTGGAGAGTCAAGATGATGTTTTAGGCCATGTTATCACTGGTGATAAAACATGGGTGTACCAGTATGACCCTGAAACAAAGTGTCAAAGTGCACAATGAAAATCAGCCAATTCTTCAGGACCAAAAAACTCTGTTAGTCCAAATCAAGAGTTGAAATGATGTTGCTAACCATTTTTTTGGTATCAGAGGGATTGTTCATTATGAATTTGTACCAACTGAACAAACAGTTTACTATTTGGAAATGCTGAAAAGGCTGTGTGAAAAAGTTAGATAAAAATGACCTAAACTTTACACGAATAACTAATGGCTTTTGCATCACAACAATGCACCTTCTCACACGGCAGTATCTGTGAGGGAGTTTTTAGCCAGTACACAAAGAACTGTGTTGGAACACCCTTCCTACTCACCTGATCTGGCCCTCAGTGACTTTTTTCTTTACCTAAAGATAAAAGAAATATTGAAAGAAAGACATTTTGATCACATTCAGGATATAAAGGGTCATATGACCACAACTCTGATGGCCAATCCAGAAAAAGAGTTCCAAAATTGCTTTGAAGGGTGGACTAGGCATTGGAATCATATTGTGCATAGCTTCCCAAAGTGACCATAGTGATATTCAGCCATGAGATATGTAGCGTTTTTTCTAGGATGAGTTTGTGAACTTAATTGTCAGATCTTGTATGTGTGGTGTGTATGTATATACACACACATATAATTTTATATAAATGTCATACATAGAGTATACAATTATATATACAAAGTGCCAAAGTTCAGTTTAGTGAAAGCAGTTCTGTAGAAGAAAGAATTAGAGACTTTCTGAAATTCTTATTATTCTTCTATCTGTTTCCCTCTTATGAAAGTCTCATTTCAGCAACAAAAGTGAAACCATGGGTGAGTGAGCTCTGAGTTTTTTCTCGATGCTTATAAAGTTGGATTGCTTAGTGTGAAGGTCAGGTGGCCCTTTTTCAGCTGTATATTCTTGTCTAACTTCTCAGCTGTCATAAGGGGCTGGCAAACTAAGGTCTAGCTCAAGGGTTTTTCAGGAACTAAGACCCCAAAGCTGTGACTCTCAAAGCCCAGTTTAGGGAATTCTATTTGAAGAAAAATTTCTGAACAACATGTTTTTGTCTTTTTCTCTAGATTCTCAAAAATCTATCTTTAATTCAGTAATACCAGCAGAGAACTCTTATTGGATCAAGATGCTGGTAAAATTATTTTAACCCAGCCCTTTTCATTTGCTGGGTATTATTTTGTTGTCTAATTTGGGATATATGAAAAAAAGCAGAAGGGGTCTATTTACCCCACTAGTTGCATCAGTGTCAATAAGAATAAAGTTTTTAATGGCATCCTGGGAATTCTGCAATATAATATGTCCTAAGGATTCTCTCCTTTTGCATGAGTCTTTGACTTAGTGAAACTTGATTTGTGGTGTCCATCAATGAACTGGGGTTGAGGCAAATACATTTATGAATTACAGATTAATCAATAGCATTTTTATCATGTGACTCATATGAAATCAAGAGCTTCTCATGACCCTATTTTGTTATGGATCATATTCATTCAAACTGTACTGTGGTATAATACCTGTAGAAATGCAAGTCTTTAAGTATTTTGAAAAAGGTTCTAAAAGCGAAGTTTATTTTTTGTGCATTATAAACTTTTTTCTAATCTTTCAGTCTCAATGTTCCCATACTCTTGGGGGAAAAAAAAGGCAACAACAAAACCTTTCAACTGTCATCTTCTCTGTGCTTTCCCAAATCTCCACTGCCCAGCTATGAGGCTCTCCTGCCCTCTTTTTCATACAAATCCCTCCCCATCACACTGCTCTCCATGTTCTTTCTTAATAAGGGGTTCATGGTACCAGGAAGTTCCAACACCTGACCTTTCCCATTGCGCACAGCCTCCTGGGAATTGTAGTTCTTCCCTAGTCCCAACTGCTTTTCAGAAAAGAAAGTCACTATGGAATTCTGGATTAACATTTTCCCTGTGGAATACTATGCATGTCCACTCTCCAGGGCTGGCGTCAGGGTATGCCACTATGCAATTGCACAGGACCTTGCCCTCAGAATGACCTGGGGCTTGGTTTAAGGCTCTGTTGCAGCCATCTTGAAATTCTTAAGAATTGTTGAGAAAGGGTCCTGCATTTTCATTTTTTATTGTGCCTGGCAAATTATGCAGTTGGTTCTGCCAACATGGCATCCCTGAATCCTGATGTGTTTCAGCAGCCAGTTATCAACCACGTATTTATGAGAGAGGAACAAGAACTGGGCTGAAAATACCACCAGCTCTCAGTTCAAGGGAAGGAAGAGGTTTATCCATGTCTCCTCATAGCCCTCCCCACAGGTCCCCGGGCTTGCTTTATAGTGCTTTAAGGCTAGGAGACAGAACCTTTTCCCTCCTCATTCTGCATCTGGGGTTGAAAGTTTAGACTTTTATCAAGAATTGTTAAGATGTGAGAGTGACTAGGAGACTTTGAAGCTGTGACGAAATGCCCAAGGAAATGCTGGTTTGAATTTCCACTGGAAAGGCCACAGAAATCTAACCTCCTTTAGTACTTACTCTTCTAGCTCACGTTTCAAAGCACTGAAACATCATAAATTATCTGTAAATTTACCTTCCTAGAAAAAAAAAGTCAAGCATTTTCCATTTTCTTCACCCCTAAATTATATTTGTGAGTTGAAATTTTTGTTCTTGTTCCCTTTTAAGAAAAGGGATATCTATCTATCTGTCTATCTATCTATCTATATCCTGGGACAGAAAAAGGACATGTGGTTAAAACTAAGAAAATCTGAAAACATTAATAATGTATCAATATTGGTTCATTCATTGTGACAAATATAAGATGTTAAAATAACAGAAACTATTAATACATATGTGGTTTATAGGAATTCTCTGGACCATCTTCACAATTTTGCTGTAGACTTAAAACTATTATAAAATAAAAAGTTTATGTTTTAAAAAAATAGAGCTAAGTTTTACTCCATTCATATTTAATCACATTAAATTACTGGAAAGCTTTCTTGATTGAGTTGTTTTTGCTGAGAAACAGATGTGCTTGGTGAACATTTCATTACCAATTTAATGATGATAACCCTCTGTAAAATGGGAATGGCCATGCTGTCCCATAATGAACCTGCTGCCTCCAGCAAGCACTCACCTCAGATTGGAGGCATGGAGCCAGAATCAGTGGGAACGAGCAGATGGTGTCTGATGACCAGGCTGTGACTTCAGGTCCCCAGAGAACCCAGCTCCCCTGAAATGCCTATCCTTCCTGAAGCAAGGGCTGAAAGAGTCAGTGGGATTTAATTCAGTGTATTCTGAATGATCTAACAAGTGACAGATATCACTGAGTGCATTCTATCACATTAATTTAAATGTATTCTACGTGTCTCATGTGAAAGACTCAAATTGACCTTTTCAATGTTCCTAATTAGTTCTCTCAGTACAGCTTCTTTATCACTTCTTAAAAGTGGCTTGTGTTCCAATTTTAGCAAATATTACAATTTATAATGCTTGCATATATAATTGGGGAGTTGAACAAGGGCACATCTGTGTAGAACCATTGTAAGTAATATCGTCCATTGAAGCAATAGAGTGTTATAAAAGGTTTCACGTGACTTCTTAAAGACATTGAACCACAAATCTTCGGTGACAGAGCACATAGGTGCATATCTTCCTGACCGAACAGTGATTGAAAGATCTATGCAAAATGGAAGATAAGAAAGCTGTCCATGTTTTTAACATCAAAATGTAAAACTAACTGTAGGTATAAGCCCACAATCTCAATTTTGAAAGCAATTCAAAAATTTATTTTTTGTCTGACATTTAAACATTACTAAGAACTAGCAGGTGATATTTTAACTCCCATATTGTCATGCCTTGTATATCTTTCCAAACTGTTGGAAACTGGTTTTCACCATAGTTCTTATGGCTAAAAGAACACACATTCTAAAACCCTGAATGTGGTTATCAATATCACAAAAAATGCATGGTGTGGTGACAATTCAAGTCTTAGAACACTGGCCTGGTGTTTTCCACTTATTTTCCTGTTCTTAATAACAATGAAGCAGAAACATATACAACATTCTCGAAGAGTATATACCTCAACATCTTCATTGTGGTTATCTGTAAGTTATGTGGTTAAGAATTATTTTAACTTTACTTTTTATATCTTTTTTCTTAATGTTATCTTACTATGTTTTTACCCTGAACATATATTACTTTAATAATTGGGGGAAAAAAGCTCTAGTTTCATAAATCATAAAACATAGCATAACTGAAATGTATCCTGTTAAACACTTATTCTTCAGTATATTTACAATAAGGAATACTGTGAAATTGTTAGTTTAGTAATAATAAGGCAAATTATATTACTGATATGATAATAATTATTAGTCTAACTTGGTACAAACTTACTAATTCTGAATCCAATGATTTCCACATTAGCAAGATTATTGTTGCCTCATTTTTAATAAAAGAAGAATTTCTGAGCAATCTAATAGTATTTCCAAGTTTATCAGAGGATGTCAATATACTCAAGAGAATAGTGGGCTTGTTAAAATCCTTAATAATTCTCATTTGCTATGATTATCTTACATACATTTATTTTATATTCTGGAGAGTATGCCAGAACACTCTCCCAAGTTTTATTTTTCTTACAAAATGCTTATGAATAAGGAAATGTGACAGATTATTCTGATTTTGCTTATATTGTAATTGAAGAATAAAGTATCAGACTGCATTTATGTATGGGCCAGGGGGCGATTTTTAGGTTTCCAGAAAATTCCCCTTGCTTCCAGCATTATCTTCCACCTCTGCTTTATACCCAGTATTTCTTTTCTATGTGACAATTGCCTTTCATCTAGAACTAGAACAACAGTTTCAAATATAAATATACAGAGACAGTAGGTGAGTAGGAAGCACAACAGGAAAAAATACAAAGGAAAACTGGCAATTAGCATAAAGAACAAAAAGGCTTCTGAACACATTTACTTGGACTTAGTTGATCAACTTGCTCAAGAATTTAGGAAGGGGGTGGTAGGAAGGGGGCTCAATATATGGTGATAGAAAGAGAACTGACTCTGGGTGGTGAGCACACAATGCAACAGATAGATGATGTATTACAGAATTGTACACCTGGAACCTATGTAATTTTTACTGACCAATGTCACCCCAATAAATTTAATTTAAAAAAGAATTCAAAGCAACTTGTGAATAAAGATAGCAGAGTAAATGCATATTTATTCACTCCTCCTTAAGCTCACTCCAAATAACAAAAAAAATGGAAAGTAGTAGAAAGATACCAACCTCAATGAAATAAGAAAATGGTCATAACCCAAAGTCATACCCTCTTGGAAGGCTATTTTCCAAATAATGTGAAACCTACCCTAATACAGGTGAAGGAACTCAGTGCCATACGTACATCCCCAGATCTTGAGCAGTATCAGAAGTAAGTTTAACAGTCATGACTGACCTTTTTACAGAGACTTTGAGTAGTCCTTGGAGCTCTAGAGTCACTGTCATTCTTTGCAAGAATTGGGAAGTATCCTTGTAAAAACCACAAAATAGCAGGGGAGATGCAACTGAAGGAGACTCCACACCACTAATGCCACTTCTACTTGAGTCTGACTCAAGTGCTTAGCATTAGGAGAATAACGGGTGAGGCCAGTACAGCAGGAACTGGCAGAGCTGTCACCTCCAAGACAGTACTGGCTCTGGTCAGTGCAAAATTGAGGAAATATGTTCTCCAATGACCAAAAGGAGGGACGTGAAGGATCTTGCACTAACGGTGTCTGATTTGACAAGATGTTTGGGATAAGCAAGTCCAGTAGGAGCTGTGGACTCTTCCAGTTTAATCCCCCGTCCATAGCACATAGGACTCAGCACAGGATCTATACAAAGAAACCGGGAGGAAAAATACAAAGGAAGCAAAAGTTGGATGAAAGACAAGCTATGAATAACAAAAAGACTTATTCATTAAAAACCAAGAAAAATTAAGAAAAATGGCATTTCATAGTCTCAAAGTAATTATAGGCAACATGATTTATTAGCCTACATTTTTAAAGGTAAAGCTCAAACAAAAGACTCAAGGATTCAAAGAAGAGATTATGAGACAAGGCCAGGAGACAAAAAAGCAAGCTGGTTGTGCACAGAAAAGCCAAAGATGCATAAAGCAAAAAGTATTAGAGAGATGAAAAAGCACTCCAGAAGCAATGGAAAATAGAACAAGTGTAACTAAAACCTTTCCTTTTGGCCTCTCCATGCAAACTCAAAAGGAATAAAGAACAAGGACATAAAAGAATATATGGGTATATGACACAGGGATCCAAGATATAAACAGAGCAACTGGACATTTTAAAAAAAATACATGCTGAAAGATATAATAGGAGAAAACTTGCCTGAAATAAATTTGTTAAAGTGCAGATTGAAAGTATATAGAGCCTGGGAAATAGAATGATCAACAATGAAACATACCCTGAAATTCAAGAATAAAGAGAGAATGCAGACTGGGAAAAAATTCACCTATGGGAAAAAAAGAAGGAAAAATATCAGACTGATATCAGAATTCTCTACAATTACACTCACTACTGGAAAACCACGAGTTAACATTTATAAAACAAACTCTGACCATGGAGGGAGGCGGAGGGCTGCAAAGGAACTATAACCAAGAATTTTATATCCAGCCAAACTTTCATTCAAGTATAAAGGACAAGGACAGATTCTCGAGCATGAATGACTCAGGGTTCAGGTAATGTTAACACCAAAGAGCGCTTGAGAAAGAATACTACTGGTTGACCAATTCCAGTCCAGGAAGTTGCATCAAATAAGTAATTCAGAAATGAAAAAGCTAAGCAGTGGGGATGAGCATTTACCCCTTTTAAGTACAGCAGTAGGTTTAAATCATTCTGGGAACTGCAGTTACAAAACAGAATTTACATGCTATAAATGATGATAATAATAATATAAGCATAAAATCAGGATGGGGGCTGGGAGAAGCAAAGTGTCATGAATGACTCCCTCTTCATTCATAACAGGGGAACCAATTGACATGAACTAAAATAATAAACATATGCCACCCTCCTAATGGTGTCATGAACTCCTAGTATCTTGGGGACAATTTCAGAAACGATTATTCTCTCTTACGATAGAAAAAGATGTATCTGCATTTCAACAGTTCCTTTATTTTTACTGCAACTCCTTTTGGCTTCTACTCTTATAAATTCAAATACAGTTAAATATAAAACTCTGTAAAGTAAAAAATGGCAGGGACAGTTTGATCTGAGTTTCTGACCAGTCTTTCCACTCTCTTCAGGGGACTGTGGAAGGTAGTTGTTAATAACATAGACCCTGGAGACAGGTTTCAAATCATAAATCCACCCACCATTTATGTCTCCTTACACAGGACGCTTCACCTTGCTTGTTTCAGTGTCCTCATTCGAGGAGTGAGGGTACAGATAATATTTATTTTGTAGAAATTGTCAAAAGATGAAAATGTCCGAGTGCTACCATAGGGCTAGGCTTATTGTAAGTGCTGAATGTGTCACTTTTTATGTGCTGTTTTATCTTTGTTTCTTTCAGGTGAGCTAATACATATTTGGAAAATAACCTCATTATTTATATAAAAACAAATACTTTTTCATCCACTGAGAGGCAGAACTAGGATCCCACCAAGTTTCCTTGCACTCAGTCTCTTGCTATCTTGAGCTATGTCATCATAATTCTTCAAGGATTTCTTCTCCAAGGTTCACGAGTACACAGCCGTTCAGCTAGACTGAGAAGTTAAAACTCCATCAGTTCCATAAATAGTTCTTTTGATCAATTACATTGTCTTCATCCATGTGTATGGTTGGAAATTTAATGGAAAATCAGTGCTTATTTTGGAAGTCATTTACCTTTGTATTTGGTACTCTGTTCTATATTCTCTTCCTTATGTCACTCACTGAACTGATCCCGTCTATGACAAATATGAGAGGTAAACTTTTACACGGCAATGTGCATGGGAACATTAACTACCTGTAGCTACATGCTGGGTGTTTGAAAGACAAAAATAATTCAAAAAGAATTGAAAAGCTATTCATAGTTCAAGTGTTGCTGTTTATTAACTGAGAACCTGAGATCAATTTTAATGTTGAGAAACTTCCATCTGTTTCTCTAAACAGCTATATATCAAATTACCAAATCTTTATGAATACTGGCATTTCAAGGGCAGTTCTTGAAGTTAATTTGGTACCAACGTTCTATACCTAATTAGATATGAAGCAAACCAAATATGTTTGGCATCTGCAGATACCTGCCCATCTCAGGGGAAATTCTAGAACTTAAAAATTATTCAGCTTGGAATGGTATATTCACATGGGCTAATGGTATAAATAGATGACATTATGGGGCCACTGAAACTATGAAGTCTGGAAATACACAAAATTTGAATGAACATGCCAAACCATCGTGCTGTTTCATCCCCTTCAACTCTAATGCTCTGAAATAAAAAAGTCTTGGTTGCATTGATATAGTTCACTTGTAATGGACAAAATTTAAAGAGGCAGCGTTAATGAAAGGAGAGATAGTGGCTGACAAAAAGATGCTAAAAGAAATAACAGAAACAGTTCATGATACTAAAACTGCTACTTCCTTATCGTTTTTCATTTTTTCCACCTTGATAGGAACTTAGATGGGAAAATCATAATACAATGTACATACGGACCTTTCTGTTTTATTGAAAAATAAACAAATGATGGAGAATAGTGACCCTGAAAGCAGAGGAAAGTCCATAGAAGAAAATAAAACCTTGGGCATTTGAGCTTTTTACAGAAGATGTTTAGATTCTGAGCTAATTTTATTATTTATTTAAAATTTGAAATGAATGAACTTATTCTTTGAAACCCTTCAAACTGAGTACCCCATTCAATGGGCATCAAAACAGATATCTTTGGTCTCATTTCTAAGAAGACTGTAAGTGTTCACAAAATACCCAATGTTCATTTCACTTGGCATAGCTCATCAAGGAGTGGAACCATCTTCTGCCTAGATGTGGGGGTTGTATTATAACTTTTCTCAGACTGTCTGGAAAAATCTATATCTAGTTTTCCATCAGGTATCTTTCTCTAATATCTTTCATGCCCATATGGTATATTAACAGCAACATAAACCAGCCACCATCTCCGTGGAAACAAGCACAGATGTCTTAAAATATGCCTGCAAATATTGCTCACCAATGAACAACCCTGTATTTCTTTAATTAATTCAAATATTTTGCTGTCAGCTCTTTCCCTTTGAAACCACAGATTGTATTTCATTCTGCGATTCACTTTCTTCCTAATAATAGAAACAGATATGTCTCTTTGGTCCCACTGTCTCAAGATTCAGAAATAAGATTCCTCTTGAAAATCCCAGGCCATGGAGTAATTCATCTGTAATCACCATTTGGTGCCTTTCATCCTCTCAATAAAGGTCACCTCAGAGTCACATGAGTACTGTAGCTCTTCTTTTGCTATATCCAGCATTTTCTTCTGGAAGTATTTCTTCTAAATGGGCCAAAATATATGTTTCCACTTAATAAGTGTGTAGAACCTTACACAGTTCTGTTCTATCAATTATGCAGGCACCACTTAACGTTTTTCTTGCATTCATTCAATATGCATGTTTTCCATTAAACCAGAAGACCACAGACCTTTTTATTTTTCTCTTCATTTTATCATTCATGTGGATGTAGTGTCTGAAATCTGACATGAGAAATAGATTTTACCTGCCTGGATTCTAGTTTAGGACTGGATTGCATTTTTTTCCTGCAACTGTTAGCCTGTGTTAAAGGAATATCAATCAACCTGTAAGACAAGTACACTGAACTTAACACTGAAAAAAAACTACTCTATGGATTTATTTCATGGCATAAGGAAATTATTTTAGGGGGAGTGTAGTTTTATTAATAGCCTATTAGAAATATTAATACGCATTATTGATTAAATCTCTTAAAAGTTTATTGATAAAATTCTCATGAACTTGAATGAACTTGAGTCCCCTAGAAATCACATGGGGATGCAAAGAGGTTTAAAGACAATGCAGATTAATGCAACAGGTGGTGGGGGTGAAGCTTTAGGAATGCTATTCTGTTTGTCCAATGGCAGCTCTCTGGAGAACGCAGCAGTAGGAAGGCAAGCTGTTCATACAAAGATACTATAAGCACCCCACCATCCCCTCTCTGACCCCACACGAGTTCAGACGAAAATTAAGAGAAGATAAAATTCTTACCATACCTCCCTTGTGTGGCTGGTTTCTGTTGGAAAGCAAAACAAAACAAAACAAAACAAAACAAAATACCCCAAAAATAAAAACAAACAAACAAACAAAACAGGAGACACAATGCCAGCTCATGGCATTGGATTTGATCATATGGTAGGAAAGTTGAAATCTAATCACCTGAGTTAGACTCATAATACTTTTAAAGCTCTGTATCAATAAGCACTGATTTTGACCATTAGTAATGCTAATGAAAGACCAGCAATGCTTGTTATAAATGATAACTCATTAATTACATAATAATGCTTAAAAATTTGGTATTATACTAACTAAATTCTTCTTATTAGATGAAAGTTTGTAGTTCTTAAGGCAATCCTGTAGGTCAAATTATTTTTGCTAGAAGAAATCTTATCTTCAAAGTGTGTATACAACAGTTTCAGTTTGGGTGGGGCAAAATGCTGATGGGTATTTAAAAGATTTACTCATATCTTGTATATATCGCAAAAACCAGAGTCAGTGTTAGTTAGGAAAGATGAGACATGACACATTTTTAATGGAAATTTTACCCTAGAATTTCAGTGCTCTCATGATCCAGGAATCCACAAGTTTCAGCCTTCTGGGACATCTGGAGCTATAAATCATGCCTCTGGATTTGATTTCTTAACAAATGCCTAAAAACTGTAAAGGTTGTTGGATATCTACATCCCAGAATTCCTAACTATCTTAGTCTCCAAATTTCTATACACCAACGTGGCACTGAGTCAATGGGAAACTAAACAAACACTAGGAAGAATTCTAGGAGACTGAAGATGAAAAACTTTTCATTAGAATTTTAATCTTTTGGACTCTTTCTACTTACAGAGAAGAGGATATAGATCATGCTTAATGTCGAAAGACAATTTGACACTGTAGATACAATTTATAATTAGTAGTTAATACTGTGACTTATCCTACCTCTTCACGCGGTCTGTCAAGAAGTTAACAACCAGCATTCACTCTAAGTTTGGGAACAGAATTGAAATGAGCAGAGTGGGTCCTGACTAGCTAGTAACATCTGAGTAGATGGAAAGCAGTGTCACCATGAACATGATAAGGAAGCCGGATGAGGTGGGTTGGGTGAAGGGATGAGAAACTAGGGTTCTTGTTGGGGAGAAAACACATCTAGTCTGGTGGGTGTGCTCTGTCATGGTGGAGGGAGCGTGGGAGAACGTAATGGCTGAGCTTGTCTATGAAGATCAGTCTGGAAGCTGGGGTCCACAGTACTGTGGGATCCCTGAAAGAAAGCTGTGGCATGCCCCTGTCCTGATTGGGGAGGGTGGTCCATCGGGCCAGACAGGAGTTTGGGGGCATTCAGGGAACAAGAGTGTAAGGGGAATACTGATCTGTAATGTCATCTGCAAAGAAGGATTACTGCCGTGGACGCTGTCAGAGGCCACAGGATCACCTCATGGGTGAGGAAATGGAAACAACCACCGCCCATGTCCTGAGCTAAACAAAATCCCTGGGTTCCGAAGAGTGTAGATACCTGGCCCACTTCTCCTCTCCCTTGTAGTCTCCAGTCTACTCTGGGCAGCAAGAGAGATGTGTTTAAAACCTCAAGTCAGATCTGGTCTCTGCCCCGCTCAAAACCCAGATGTCTCCTGTCACTCAAAGGAGTCCTAGGTGGCTCTAAGACCTCCCAGCTCCTGCATTTCCTGTCTCAGACTTTGGCTCCTCCCATCTAGCGCAACCTGCTCCTGCCACGTGTTCTGTTTCCCAGGTTACCGATGCAGACCCTTGCAAGGTTCCTTCTCGCTGCCTAGACCGTTCTTGCCCCAGATGTCTGCCAGCTGCATCTGTCACCTCCTGGGTCTCTGTCCAAAGGGGACCTTCTCAATCGGGTCTAACCCACCCTCGTGCTTTAAAATGATAACCTGCACGCCCTTCCCCCCTTCCTGCCATTACCGGCTCTGGTTTTCCTCTCACTCCCTAGCTTCTGCTTCTTCTTACAGACTCTGTAACTTACAGTGTTTCCTGTTACCCTCTCGTCCCCAGAATGTAAGCTCCATGAAGATAGAAATGGCTGTCCTTTCATCAGTGATTTCTCTCAAGGACAGTTCCCGGGGCCCAGTGGTGAAAGGGACAGAAGCCAAAGCTGAATGAATAGAATGAAGGAAGGAATTGAATTGATGTGTGGCAGAGATAGGATCTGCATTCAAGCTGCCTTCGTCCTTCTCACGGATGTGGGCCTCGTTCTCCTCTACTTGCTTGTTAGATGTGAGCTGGGCTGCGCTCTCGGCCGCTGGGGAGGGCAGAGACCAAACCCCCTCTGCCACCCCCGAAGAAAGCACAAGCTACAAAAAGGCCCTGACCGCTGAACTGCCAGATTTAAAAGCACAGCAGCTGCAAAAATAAGACCTTTGTTTTTGTCAAAGAGAAGCGTCCGACCCCGTGTGGATCTCTTGCTGTCCCTTCTTTCCCAGCACGGGTCATGCGTGAACCTTTCCAATCAGAGCGACTTCTCCCCTGCAATTCCGTGAGCTAATTACATGAGTCCAGAGGCAATAATAAAACTGTCATCAACCGAAACATCCGAGCTGCCCTTGCATGAGAACGTTCTTTCCACTGTCTGCTGTTAGCTGTGTCAGCCACCGTGTCATCCTGCGGTGACAGCGTAGGTGTGGGGGTGGGCACTGGACTTAATTAAATCATTAACCTTCCTCACCAGCTCTTTTTAAACCAAGGCAAAAACCCACCAGAGATGTGATTTGGTATTAATATGAAATATGGATCTTTTAAGACGGTCTCATTCCATTTTTAGGACACAGACATAATTATCATGTCTAGCTGAGCATGTTCTAGAAAGGGAACCAAAATGATGTCACCAGAAGGCAGGCATAATTGGGATTAAGCCCTCTGAGGCACATGGTGATGGCTTTTATAATTCTGCCCAAATGTGAGGCAGACATGAGACTGCCGAGTTAGGACATCCCGGGCTCCCTTGCCAATAATGTGTAAGCCACCGAAGTCATTCGGGGACACTTCAGCCAAGGTCATCAGGAGAGACGAACTTCCACCTCACAGTGTGATCTCGAGCTCAGAGGAGAGAGTGAAAAAGAAAATGATGGTCACCAATCAAAGCAGCCCTGGTGAGTTCAGGCTATGTGACAGCCAGGGACACCCCGCCAGGACCCTTCAACCCTATTAACAGAGAGGGGCTCTCAGCACCGTCTTTGTCCCTATCGCTTCTAAATAGTTATCCTCAGAACCCATGGTCAGGGGAGTGCCTTTCACAAGTGTCCTGTACACCTTTCCGGTCCCAGTCATATCAGGAAAATGCATTAAGTCAAAAGGAGGCTTCTTGCTCTCTTTAATGCCCATTTAGAGCAACAACTTCCATCATCCCTCACAATTGCATTTTCATGGGTTTGGAAGGAGGAAGTCCTTCTCGCCCACCTATCCCTACTGCTGGGGCCCGAGTTGGAAGGAAGGAAGGAAGCCAGCCCGTTAGGGCCTTTAGTCTGAACCAGATCCTCACGAGGCGTCTCTTGGTACCGCTTTCTAAATATGGCAAAGGGTGGAGGTGGAGACACTGCCCCTGAGCCCCACATCTAGAAAGGACAGAGCGGGAAGCTGGTTTCACCCTCACCTCCACATGTCACCTCTCTTCTTCCTAGGAAGACCTGAGGACCCTGCGATTATTCCTCCGATGGCACTGTCAGCTCTGGTTAGTTTTCATAGACGCGGGTGAAGCATGTGTCGGGGAAGGGCTGTGGTGCCCAGCGTTGAGAGACGGTCGTTACAAGAAGCTAAATTACAAAAGGTCAAAATGACCAGATTCCTCCGCCATAGAAACAATTGCTGGGAAAATTTAGTTGGTTTTTTGTTTGTTTGTTGTGTTATTTTTGTGTGTGTTTTGTTTAATCTGTAGAATTAGAATGGAGGGCACCATGACAACAAAATCAGGAGGAGGGCTGGCCTGCCTCACTGTCGGGGCTGCACATCCTCAGCCGTCCCCCCAAGCTCACCCACGCCGGGGGTGTCCCGCTTCAGTCCTGCCAGCCCCCGACGGTGCACGGGGCAGAGGCTTACTCAGGTGGACACGCACGCGCCCCGGAGAAAGCGCCTCCAGGTGTTCCGCCGGGCGGTCAGTCGGTGACCCGTCCTGCACTGATTTTAGGACACGGCTTCTAGGGTCACCTGCACCGGGGGAGGTGGAGTCAGGTCTGGACGCAGAAGTGTTCAAAGCGCGAAATGTACTGAGTTTAAGCACCACCGAGGAGCCACGTCTTCCTAATGTCAGGGAGGGTCTGCCCAGGGGCAGCCGCGGTGCCCGGTGCCAGTAGGAGATCTGAGGTCGTAAGGAAGGGAGTCAGCGTGCACCTGGCCTGGCAACGGTCTATGATCTGGCACGAGGGAAAGGTGACGCATCCTCCCCAGATGGGGTAAGAAGACGCGTGTCCTTGTGCCTTTTGTGGAGCAGTCCCGTCCACACACTGGGAAGCGGACCCTAGTGACACCTGATGTCCAGCTTCGGCCGGGCTGCCCTCTGGCCTAACCACCCAGCCTTCGGAGCCTTTGTTCTACAACCTGGGCTTCTCTCTCCGTAACTGCAGTCGTGTACCTTCGGGCTCGGGCCCCTGATGGCCACCTCCTGTCCCGAAGGTCACCCGAGGTTCTCCTCTGGGTCTGAGTCTCTGCCTGCTCTTCTCAGGACTGTGAGTGTGCGCATGCCCTTGACGTTTAACACCCTCCTGTGCTGGGAGACCTCCTCAGGCAAACTTCAGGCTGTTTCCTCACCCACCCCCCATGTCATCCACACATTTCCCAACCCCCACCTCAGCCCCAGCCTACCCCGTGCAAAGGTAGAAAGCCCACATACAGCAAGCCCGCCGGTTTTCTTCATGGCCGTTGCCCTTTCTCCTTGAAGTTCTTGTTATGTGGCCCCGCTGTCTAATTTCGTAAGAACTTTTCGGGATTAAATGGGCTTTTGCTGCTCACCTGGGCACCGAGTGCTCATGTTTCTATTGGAAATTGTGATCCACGTAGAAATAACTGACTTACAAAATTCATAGTTTTCCTGACACACTTGATTAAGTTAAAGGTCATCTGTTATAGTTTTCTAGGGTGGCTGTCACTAGGTGCCACCAACAGGGTGTCTGAAGCAACAGAAATTTATTTTCTCATAGTTTTGGAAGCTAGAAGTCCAAAGTCAAGGTGTGGGTAGGACTGGTTCTTTCTGAAGGCTAAGAGGGCGGGTTCTGTTTCGGGCCTCTCTCCCGGATTTGCGTGGCGTTCCCAGCGTGCACATGTCTCAGGGGCCAGATTTATCCTTTCTATGAGGAGAAGAGTCCTGTTGGATGAGGGCCTACTCCAGTGACATCACTTTAACTTGATGACCTCTGCAAAGACCCTATGTAAACAAGGTCGTCACATTCTAAAGGTACGGTGGGTTAGAATTCCAACACAGGAATGTTGGAAGGACACGCTTCAATCCACAACACAATGTAGTGATACAGGTATCTTCACTACAAACCATATATGTATTGATGAACATGAACAGCAATTTACAGGTGACAGCTGTAGAGACACCTTAACAATAACTTCCCACCTTACAACTCAGTTTCTCTAATACTTATGCATGAGAATGGATTGGACTCCGCATTTTTGGAGAAGCGATGACTGTGTAAGTACCATAAACACCCACAAATTCACACCATAGCAATAGGGTGCCTTCTTAATCTTATTTGAGATCCTTTTATTTAGGGGTTCTTTTAGAATGTTTTCTAAAGTCTCAAAGGGGATGGTTTTTTATTTATTTTAAAAATTGCTTTTAGTTCAGCATCTCTGTATCTGACTGCACATCAGAATTACTTGAGGGAGAATTGAACCCATTTCCCATTTGCCCCGAAAACACGCGCTGGCAGTGCCTGCGCCTACAGCGTTTACCCCAAGATAACTCGCAGCTTACAGTCCTGACCTCACCCCTGAAGTTTGATCTGTGCGTGGGCTGGGGAACAAATCAAAATTTGCAGTCAGTTCTCCTTTTGTCTGGCTTTCACATTTTTACTAGACTCTCTTTATTCTCAGTGAGCTTGCACAGTGTCCATGCCACCCAGGGACGTGTGGAGACTCCTGTTAGGCCTGGAGTCTTTCAATTCCAGGGTCTCCTTGACAATGGTCTGCCACTTGCCCAAAGCAAGAATGCAAGCGCGGGCGAGGTAACCTATTGTTTGATTGTGGCCCTTTGCAGCGTTCATTATGCAAAGCTACCCTCTCGGTCTCACCCCGGCCCTGCCTGGCATCCGCCTTGCTGGAAGAGAAGCTACTGTGTTCCATGGACTGCCCCAAGCTAGTAAAGCCGCAGTTCTTGCCTACTAGCTGCAGGGTGGCAGTGTGGGCAATAATGGTAGCTCCGGGTACGAAGGTACAGAGCTACGTATCTCACCGAATTCTGGAAGGTTTCCAGGAATGAATTCCTGGAATTAAATGAACACGGCAGGAAGCTGTGCTTCTTTTTCCCAAACGGCGAATGGGTTAATAAAACATGGATGCTCCGAGGTTCTGATGTAACCTGCCTGGGGTGCGGTCCAGGCGTCAGCGTTTGCTAAAAAGCTCCCCAGGAGATGTGACCCAGCAGCCAGCATTGAGAACCACTGCCTTAGCTTAAAACCATGTTGTAACACTAAGCGTTAGTCATTGAGTAGAGGATCCAGAGGGCTGCTGAGAGTTCACTTTCAGAAGTGAAGTACGTTTCCTTTGCCCACGGAGGAACGATCAGCTTGGCTAGGAGGCAAGGGTCAGTGTTGTCAGAATGCAGGAGGCGGCTCCCGTGCTAACGAATTATAACGGAGGGTGGGGGGCAGCTGTGCCTCTGATTAGGCTGCATTTTCTAATCATCGGGTGGAAATTGTGTTCACCAGACTGTGTCTGACTCTATCAGAGGATGGAGTAGTACGTGGAATGAATATGTGAGAAGATTGCCTCTAGGATGGCCAGAAAAGCCTAAGACTTAAAATCAACACCTGGGATGAAGGGAAACAGGTGTGAAACAACCAAAAGTATATGAATATTTACTAAGGGCTTTACGCGGAGCGCACAAACAATGAACTTGACACTAGAGATATAAAAATGATTGAGGCTGGGTGTGTCCATTTATTTTGTTTTTCTTTTTTTTAGATTCCACATGTAAGTGAAATCATATGGTATTTATCTTCTTCTGTCTGACTTATTGCACTTTGCATAATACCCTCTAGGTCCATCCATGTGGCTGCGAATGGTAAGATTTCACTCTTTTTTATGATCAAGTAATATTCCATTATATATTACATCTTCTTCATCTATGCATCTATCAATGGACGCTTAGGTTGCTTCCATATCTTGGCTATTCCTAGTAATTCTGCAAAGCACACAGATATCTTTTTCAAATTAGTGTTCTGGACAAATACCCAGAAGTGGAAGTGCTGGGTCAAATGTAGTTCTATTTTTAATTTTTTGAGGGATCTCCATTTTGCTTTTCATAGTGGCTGCACCAATTTATAATCCCACCAGCAGGTTCTCTTTTCTCTACATAACTCTCCAACACTGGTTTGTTAATTTATTGATGAGAGCCGCTCTGACAAGTGTGAGGTGATATTTCATTGTGGTTTTAATTTGCATTGCCTTGATGATTAGTGATGCTGAGCATCTTTTCATAGGACTGTTGGTCATCTGTATATCCTCTTTGGAGCAATGTATGTTCAAGTCCAATGCCCATTTTTTAATGGAATTTTTTGGGGGGTGTTAAGTTGTATGAACTCCCTATATATTTTGGATATTCACCCTTTAACTGATGTATCACTGGTGAATATCTTCTCCCATCCAATAGGATTTTTTTCATTTTGTTGATGGTTTCCTTCACTCTGTGAAAACTTGCTTTGTTTGAGGTAGTCCTATCTGTTCAGTTTTTCTTTTGTTTCCCTTGCCTAGGGAGACATATAAAAAATTCATGGCTAAGAGAAATGTCAAAGATTTTACTTTCTATATTTTCTTCCCGGATTTTAAGATTTCAGGTCTTGCATTTAACAAACTCATAAAGACAGAAAAGAAATTGATGGTCACCATAAGAAAGGGGTGTTAAGAGATGGGTAAAAAGGGTGAAAGGACTTAAGTACAAATTGCTAGTTATTGAAATAATCATGGGGATGTAAAGTACAGCATAAGGAATATAGTCATTGTAATAAGTGTGTATGGTGTGAGATGGATACTAGAGTTATTCAGGTCACCCCTTGGTAAGGTACATAAATGTCTAATCAGTACCTGAAACTCATATAATATTGTATGTCAACTGTAACTGAAAAATAAATTTTAAAAAATGATTGAGGCACAGGCTATGTTGTTGGGAAGCCCTTTCATTACTGATGAGTAGACCACTGCCTGAGTATAATAACATAAGGTGGAAAAGGATCATCTGGAGATGTTCAGAGAGGCGGGGAGGAGTGGTTAGAATGCCAAAAGAAAAAATACAGAGAGGAAGTTTCAAAGCCACCCACGTACCTGTGTTCTTATCCTGCCAGTTTCAGCCACTTAGTATATACGTGGCCTTAATTAAGGCAATTAATTAACCTCTATCCAACCTCAGTTTTCACATGGGGATAAAGAAACCAAACTTAATGTATTGTTGTAAAGACTAGGAATTGCAGACTTGATGTGCCCACTACAGTGAATAGGCTCTCTGAAAATGGTAGCTTTTGGATGAACACAGGAAAAGGGGATCCCTATAAAGTTAGTGTGATCATGCAATTTATTACCCAAATTAAGACATTGTTATCATCAGAGGGGATGCTTTAATAATTATGATGCAATAAGAAGTTCATTTGGAAGATCCTGAACAACCACACTACACAGTCATCACATAAATGATGCTGATAAGGTATCGTTGACTAAGGGAACCAGGATGCAAATCGGACTGCCTTGGTTCAAATCTCGTGTCCATCACTCAGTAGCAATGCGAGCTTGAGTCAGTTAATTAGTCCACTTGAATTTCAGTTCCCTCAATTACAAAGTGCAGACAGTAATAGTACCTACTTCATAAACATGCGTGCACATTAAATGTATAATTGTGACGTCCTTCAGATGAGTCTATAGGATACAGTAAGTACTCAGGAAGTTTTAGTCAATGTTATTACTACCAGGAATGGTGAAAGATTTACAATCAGAAATAGGAGAACCAGAAGAAAATGAAAGTCAGTTGTTACAAAATGAAATAAAGAATTCAGTTCACCAGATGTGGAAACGAGGGGAGCCCTGGCGGTTTTTGAGAGACTAATATACTAGTGTAATGGGATCTAAAGACTGATTGTAAACATTTGCAGAACGAGTGAGCAGGAAAGAAATGAAATCTTTGCCTGTAGACCAATCATCCTAAAATTTTGGCAGTAAAAAATAGAAGCCAGATGGTTGGAAACTGAAGGGAAAAGTAGTACTAGGGAAAAGGAATGGGATCTGTTAGGTCTTCTTTGAGTCCAAGAGAGAAGTACTAATGGAAGGTGTGGGCTAGAAGTACAGAGCATGGTAGGGGAGATGAATGACCAATGTTCTTGAGGCAGAATCACGGTCATATAGGTGGGATCCAACCTTAGAAAGATGGGGAGAAACTGCCCTCCGGGGTGTTTGCTATGCTTGCTGTCATTGGATGGAGTGAACAGAGAATGAGGTTCAGATGGATGCCCACCTTCTCCAGTTGGTTCTGACTCTCCACTGCTCCCCTGCGGGGGTGGAGAAGGTTCCTCCATAACCATCCCATACAGTTCTTCATCTCCATCCTCTACAGAGGCAATTTTGCAACAGCCTGTTTCTGTCACCTTACAAACATAGATGAATAATAAAAAGAAAAAAAGTCCCTTGATTCCGCATCTTTGAGCTGCCATCTAGTCCCTCTCCTCTGATCATCCAAACTTTAAAAACTTAATCCACATTTGACTTACCACTTGGCCACTTCCCATTTGTTTTCAAGCCTATTGCCACCTGGATGATGCCCCACCCCCAAGTCCCCCATGCTTTTGGTAGTTACTTTTGGTGGGTCCGCCAATGACTTTCACCTGGAGAGGTGAACGGAGGGTTTTCCGTGCTTATTTTACTGCCTCCTCCAGCAGCATGGGCTCTCAGCACCCCCCTTAAAACTTTCTTACCTGGTTCTCTTGGTTCCTCCTCCACATCCCTAACAGTTGCATCTTTCTCGTTCTTAGGCTTTCTTATTCTAACAGTAGCTTCAGCTCACTCTAATTCTCACGCTCTACAGCATCCTGGATGACATTACCCACTCTTGTGTTTTTGGTTCCTCCCATTACATTAATCATTTTCAAATCTCGATTGTCTCTAGAGTTGCAGACTTTCATATCTAATTTACTGCTTAAGTAGGACTCTGTGATCTCATACAGGTGCCCCAAATCCAGCATCTAGAAAATGGAACTCAACCTCAAATTGTTTCTTGCCTCCCCACATCCCCATAAACACCACTTAGTAAAAGTCTGCTCATAGGGTCTGATGTCAGAGCACCCCAGTAAGAATTCCAGCTCCATCATCCCTCATCTTTGTGACCTCATGCAAGTGATGTAACATTTCTCATTTTTCTTCTGAAAGTGAAAATAATAGATTTTATCCTCTTTGAGATGTTGTGAGAATGGAAGAGAGAAAAATGAAATTCATATTGAAAAATGCCTGGTATGTAAGTGCTCTATTAATGATAGCTATTATTGCTATTTCAGTATAATTCTCTTTTTTTATTGGGGCTCTACTGCCTACTCACTCACTCGAGCTAGATGCCTGGAGGAATGTTTCAAATTCTGCCTTCCTCACTATCTGCATCTAATTAATGGCTAACCCTCACTGACTTTATCATCTAAGCATTTCTTAAATGTATTCTCTATTTTTATTTCTGATACTATTTCCTTAATTTAAACCTTCATCAAACATTGTCTGGATTACTGACAGTCTTCCAAAGGGCCCCCCTGAAATCCAGATGTGTCCTCCTGAAATGTATTTTAAACCCTGACTCCAGTGTAACTAACTTAAAAGTCAAATATAACACAAAGTTTCAAACCCTTAGATGGCTCCCATGTCTCCCCAAGTAAGTGAGACCTTCAGCATGGAGTGAACACCAGGAGTTTGATGTCAAGTCCTTGAAGTACATGTAAGAGTGTCATGAAGTCCTGGACCTAAATAAACATAAAGGCTAAAACAGGACTGATGCAGCTGGAGCTTCCAAAGACAAGAGATTGTTGGTTGGGTGGAAAGTGTAAAAATGAACAGCCCCTTCTTTCCTCACTCCCTTTCTCATAATTTCATGCCTCCAACTCATTCAGGTATGTGCATACGTACATGCACACGCACATGCACATACACATGCTACATGAAATAGGAATGGTGGAAGATGATCATTCTCTACCGACAGTGCAAGTGGCAGTAGTGATGTCATGGGGGTAGGGAAGGCAGATATCAAGAAAAAAATAAATGGTTAAAACAAACAAAACTCATTGGAAATATAGGGAAGTTCAAACTAGAAACAAAAGGAGATGGTTGAGTGAGGTCAATAGAAAAATAAATTATAATCAATTTTTGGCCTCCAGAGAACTTTAAAATATACACATATATTTTATATATGTTTAAATAGTTAGCCAATACAGAAATAAGTTATTTCATCATTGATTTAAAGATGTTATCAGAGCAGAGTGGGACCGGAGTTAAGATACCCTAATGTAGATCAAGAGAACGTGTTGGTGATGGAGATATGAGAAGAGGAAAAGAAGTTGGGTGACAAACTGGGTAATTAATGAGAACCTAAGACAAGACAGTCTCTAGATGTGCGCCGTAGCAGCAGAGAAATTTCTGGTTCGAGCAACTCATATCTCAGTCAGGTTCTGGATACAGTTCTGACCTTCAGATGTCATGAGGGGTTCTAGGGTGGAAGGGGAGGACACAGAGAGTACATCTGAGTCCTGCCAAGGGTCTGTGTCAAGTTCAACATTGAGAACATGTTATGTTGGTGTGGGAATGACAACGGAACGAGGCCACAGCAGAGGCTGGGACTGCGGGAGAAACCAGGCAAACAGGAAAGGTCACATGGAATGCAGAGGTCTAGGCGATGGGTGGCTATGCTTAGTGAGCTCAGCAGAGGCAGCAGAGAGGCAGGGGGACAGCGGACTCAGGGATCAGGAGGTTGATAGGGTTGAAGAAGCTAATAGAGTAAATGAAGTTGTGGTTCCAGGACAATGGTGCTTTGCTACTGTTTTTCATATTTGTGCTACTTTCTACCTCTATGAATGAGCAATCATTCCGGCAAGAAGCTAATCAAAGGCCTGCCAGTGAACCCTATCTTGATAAGAACAGAAGGTAGAAATCATCTCATGTAGAGTAAGGTGCTGTTGGCTGCAGGTAACAACGAGCCCAGAGAATTAGTTTGCTCAGCCATGTGACATCAGGAAAGACCCAGGTCCCTGCCAGATTTGCACGCTGTTGTCTGTACCACACTGGACATCACCTCCATCCCTTCATGGTCACAAAATGGCAACCATGCCTTCAGACACCCCACTCTTAGACAACTGTCCACATACAACCTTGCTGAGGGGCAGAAAAATGTTGAGCCTCTTCCTCTTACATGATTTTGTAATAACAAATAAAACCTTTCCCAGAAGACCTTGAGCAGATTTTCACCTACATTTTGTTAATGACAATTTTTATCATATGCCTATTCCTGTATTGATTATAGGCAAAGGACACAATATCACCGTGATTGCACTACACTGTTATTCACCAACTGGAGTTATGGATTGAGCCCAATTCCTGAGCACATGAGAGTCGAAAGGGAATGACCATCAGGTTGGCTGTGTTTGTCTTCAGAGTGTTCTGCTTTCATTTGAAATTGCAACGTTAGGAAAGAGACTCACACCTGAATTAAAATTCTGTATTTTCCCTCATTATTGTTATGGTTTGACTCCCACATTAGTTAGTATTTCATTCCATTAGGGACTGGGGAATGTTGACCTGGCATACTCTGTCATTTTAACGGGACTTTGCAGCAATGAACTGGGGGGAAAGCAGATTGTTGGACACTGCCTTCATGGTTAAAACATGTCAAGTCTTTTTCTAAATCACAAAAGCAGAGATTCCAAGTGAATGCACTTCCAGACATATCTCTGCAAACCAAGGCTGGCAATGCGCTTGCCTGCAATTATCATGTGGGCTCACTTAGAAGGAACGCCACTCCAGGCCAGGTGAGATGATTTTAAAGATGATTGCAAACCGTAGGGCTAAGAATGCATCCTTCTTATAAACTGATTTAAGTGGATTAGCTGGAACAGAGTGAAATCTTGAATGATTTTTGACATCAAATGTCTTAACTTCTAATTTCTTGAATTATTTGAACAATGGCATTAAATTTTTGGTAATCTGAAAATTAATGGGGGAAAAACCCTGTAACTTACTTGTGGCTATAAACTTCTAAACTGTTCCTGCCTTGTAAAATATATCCTCGTGGAAGTTATTTAACCAGTGTTATTTAAAGTATACTGTATGTAAGTCTCCAATATCGTTGATGCAGATACTAAACTGACTGCTTTTTATTTCAGCCTTGGAATTTGGTGGTAGGGATGTAAGGGAAGTGGTGGGTAGGGAGAAGTGTATCTTTCTCCTAAATACCAAATCACCACCACCACCACAATCACACACACACACACACACACACACACACACACACACTACAAAAACCAAGCCCTTGGTTGATCAGTTGATGGTGCTGATTACTTGAACTCTAGTTGCTTGAAGCTTGACTTCAGCTGGTTCTTTAGAGTTTCTACTCCCATCCGTGATCACTGTCTTAAATTAGGACGAACCCACTCCCCTGGGTCCTTATGGCTCTCATGGCACACAGAGATGGCCCTGGCACTTCTTTTGGCTTTGTCACTTGCACGATTGTCTATGCTTTCACATGCATTCTCTAATCTCATTGTCACAGCAGCCATGTGCATTTGGCTGAACAGACCTCAATACCCCCGTTTCATGGATGAGCAAACAGAGGCTTGGGTTTAAATGGGTTTCCTAAAACCACATAACTACTAAGTGGAAAACAGGGTTTCAGCCCAAGTGTCTTATTTCCAAATACAGCATTCTTTCCACATTTTGTACAAAAATTCAATTTATGTTGTCCAACCCTAATTTCACATTTACATTTACCGCAACTACTCTCAAACTTGTAAAAACATGAGCATGATTTCTTTAGAAGGCCCAAGTGCTGTGACTGTGAGCTGCTGCTCTCCTCTTTCTTAAAGTGTGCAAGAAGTCCTAAAGGAGAGGTCAAGGAGGCAGTTTAGCAACGTGTTGTCTCCCATCATCACCTACTACTTTCAAAATAAGAGCTGGAAGACGGACATGATTGTTGTTTAACATGTGTACACTGCAACCCCAGCAGCAGATTTCCACAGGATTTGGAGCTCAGACTTTGTAGTCACAGAACTCCTCCAAACCTCCTACCCCCACCCAACTTTGCCCCATCCCCACTCCTGCTACTGACTCTAGCCAGGGGTGTCCAACCTTTTGGCTTCCCTGGGCCACACTGGAAGAAGAAGAATTGTCTTGGGCCACACATCAAATACACTAACACCAATAGCTGATGAGCTGAAAATAAAAACGTAGCAAAAGAAATCTCATAATGTTTTAAGAAACTTTACGAATTTGTATTGGGCCACATTCAAAGCCCTCCTGGGCTGCGTGTGGCCTGCGGGCTACGGGTTGGACAAGTTTGCTCTAGACCCTACAGACTAACGTGAAATAGCTAGTCCTCAGTTTCATCCTCATGAATTTCAGCTAATAATAGCTACCCTATTGTGCTTTGATTTACAACACTCAACAAATGTAGTTTGAATATTGGCACAAGGAGTCTAAGCAAATAAATTAGCCTCTATCTTTGCAGAAAAACAAACAAACAAACTCATCTTTTAGAAGTTCCCAACATAGTACGGATATAACTGTGTTTGCTGGGACCCCCTTTCTTTCTTCTCTCCGGATGCACGGCAAAAGCTACCATTTCATTTTCTAAAGCTTATTCTTTTGACTTTCCAACTCTATCTCCCCATTCCTTCTGAGAAACTGCTTTCTAGTCGTCACCTTTTCTTTGGACAGAGGTTGTTTCCTGTCAACGTTCATACGGGTCATTATGAACACCCACCCTCGTCCCACCCCTCCACCAAACCTAAGCACCGTCTGTGCTGAGTGTGTTTCCACTTTAATTTCTACAACTCAATCCTCAGCCCACACCCTGCTAGGTTTGGCTCTGCCCAGTCCCTCCACAGCTAACCTTACCATTTATCATCCAAAATGGGACATCGTTGAGAGTGAAAGGTGGGCTATTAATAAGGACATCTTTATGGCATAAATCTGAACAAATTAGACCTTATAGGAATTTTACAAATCAGCAGTTCTCAAGTCTTATCTGACTTGATTATTTGGAAGTAGTGCTCACTTACACCCTCCCTTTTTAAAGACAAGCTTGTCTAACCTATGGTCCAAGGGCCACATGTGGCCCAGGATGGCTTTGAATGTGGCCCAACACAAATTCATAAATGTTCTTAAAGCATTACGAAATTTATGTAGGGACATTTTTTTTTTTAGCTCATCAGCTATCGTTAGTGTGAGTGTATCTTATGTGTGGCTCAAGACAGTTCTCCTTCCAAAGTGGCCATCGGAAGCCAAAGGTTGGACGCCATAGTTTCAAAGCATTCTGCCCCCTACCACCTGTGACAACATACCCTCTGGTTTTCCCTTGGTCTCCTGGCTGGTAGTTATCATTATTCTGGGTCTCCTGCTCTTCTGAGCCATTAGGTTTTGTGTTTTTCAGGGTTTGTTCTAAGTATTTTTCTCACTATCTGCCCCTGAGAATGACATTCATTCCCACGGTTCTATTGCCACCTAATGATCTGATTCAGACATTCACAACTGAAATCCAGGCATCTCTTTTGCTATTCAAGTCCTGATGTCCTCCTGCATGCTGTATCTCTTCTTTTGGCTTTCCCACAAGTACCAGAAAATTAACATGGCAAAACCTAGGACCACCTTTCACCCTGAAATCACTCCTTCTCCTATGTATCCTCTGTGGTCCTCCCAGTTAACCCAGTGTCCCTGTCACGAGACTAGCAATGACGCTTTACTCCTGCCTCCCTGACGCCCTTCACCTCCAGCCAACCCTGCCTCCCACAGGTAACATCTCAGACGTTCTCAGTTCCCCCTCGCGCCCTGCCACTTCCCCAATGCTACCATCACTTTGCATTTGCACTTCTCTGGAAGAGCCTCTTATTCCAAGCTTCCTTCCCCCCATCAGATTTCCTCCCAGCAGCTGAAGCTGGTCTCCCCTGCAAATCGGATGTGGCCATTCTTCCGCTTTGACTAGTCGGTGAGCTCCCGGTTCCTTCCCGGATACACAGTCCCTGCACGCTCCGGGCTTGCTTAGTTCCTGAGCCTCGTGTCCGCTTGAACTTAGCTTGCCGTCACCAAGTGTCCGTAGTTCCTTAGAAGCTCTATGCTCTCTCAGCCATCGATTTCTCATAGGTGCTGTTTCCTGTTTGGATCATTTCCTGTGTTCCCCACCATCTTCCATCTAACTCACTCTCAGCCTAAATGTTATTTATTCCAAAACCTTTCCAGCTCCAACGAAGCGGTTGGAAGTGTTTCTTCTATGGACTCTCAGAACACCCGATACTTCCCCTAACATAGTGCTCATCACATTGTCATGCAGGTGCCTGTTTTCTGCTTTTCCACGTGAACTAGAACGTAAGCATCATGAGATTTGGGAATGCCTACTATTGTATGATATAACATAACGTGTAGCGTATGACAGATAACATATAATAAATACATAATATACCACATATAGTAATCTTGAGTAATACAGTTATAGTTCATCTCCCTGCACGCTAATAGAGAGCCTAGAAGACAGCATGTCAGCTCATCCCTGACGGGGTGGTAAATTTGAACACGCGAAGTCAGGAAAGACATTCCAAGAGGAAGAATAGCTGGTAGCAATGCACAAAGATAGGAAATTTGAGGACCTGAGTCTGTGACAAGTGTATTTTGACAAGAACAGGAAGTAGGCTAACGTGCAGGAGGATAAGCCTGAAAGAGAAAGAGCCTGATCAGTAATGGGGGTGAGAAGGAACATCGTTTTTGATGAGAATCTGAATATGACATGGAACCTTGAAAAGCGTGTGGCCGTTATGACAGGAAAGACAAGCCCCTCACACCAATTTTCTGGACAAGCCAATGAAAATAAGTCAATGGGCAAAAGAGCCCCCTTGCTTTACGTGGTTCCCTCCTGCTGACACACTCCTAGAAATTGAAGAGGGACAAGCCCACGTTAGGTATCAAGTATCCAGCGACTGCTGGTGCTCTTTCCTGTCCGTCACAAAAGGCTGATGAAGTAAGGAGTGGGACATTAGAAATCCATGGGCAGGCAGGTCTTGATTATGGGTTATGTATTTTGAAAGCTGTGTTGCAAAGATTTGGATGCAAATGGAATTTATTGTCAGTTTTTGCATAAGTACAGCTATTTTCTTTCTCAGAATATTGAACTAAAGTCACCATTTCAGTATGTCTATTTCTGTCAGGCAATATCATTCTTAACAAATAGAAGCAAACGTATATGTTTTGCAAGTCACTGGAAATAATTCTAAAGTGTCTTTTTTTTTTTTTTAGATAACGTGTTTTTATTAGAAAGAAGGAAACCATCAAAAAGTAGAAAACCCTATGTAATCCTTGCTCACAGATGTCACCCCAATAAGTCTAACAATAAAAATGAATTAAAAAAAAAGTAGAAAAGAGAAAATAACCACTAAAAGTTCTTTCTGAAAGAAAAGAGTCCCTGATACACAGCAGCCACGCAATCTACCTGTGTTGAAGCAATAAATGAAAGGGAAGGTGAGCTTCAGGTGCCAGAGGAGTGATGAGGAAAAGCTTGGCATCTCCTGGTGTTCCTGAATGACTTTGCACGGGGGGGACCTGGGCACCAAAATCACTTCTTATCACAACGTTCCAACCCGCCCCTGCCCTTTCCAAGGAGGCAAACTTCACTTTCAAGGAAAAACGAAAAAGGCAAGACAGGCCCACCGTAACTCTCAGAAAATTCCCCCCGACTGCCGCATTTTTCAAACGGAGCGTGACACCCTTTGTGTCTGTCATCCTCACGTTTTATAAAAAGTGAAGTAGAATAGAATAGAAAATGCAAGCCTGGACCACATCTGATAAGGGGAAATACTGCTCTATAAACTTGTATTTCAGTCATGTGTATCTGGGTCTGTGTGCCAAGGGCTGTCTGGAAAAAATCCAGCTGTAAAGGCTTCTATTTTTCATATTACCTGACTGGATACTTCCCCGACAGCCGTGTGTGTGTGTGTGTGTGTGTGTGTGTGTGTGTGTGTGGTTTCTCTGGGTCATAATGCCACGTTCAATGTCAAATACATTGCTTTCAGTCAGTCATCATCAGAAATATTCAAAAGTTCCTGCCCATCCCCAGGCAGCAGCTCCCATGTTCGGCTCCACATCCAGCAGCATGTGTTACTGCCAGAAATTTCTACCTCCGTGGAAACATTCCTGTCTGGTGTCTGCTTCCTTCGGCGCTGGTGATGAACACAGGCTTCAATTAGAGCTTGTCTGTCCCTGTTGACAAACTAATGGGAGCAAATGTGCTTTCTATTGGTCTGTCCTGTGTCCCAAGCCAACAAGTTCTAGCCACCAAAGCCTTTTAAGAAAATGTATGCAAAGAGCCAGTCCTTGTTCTCAAAGTACCATACATACTTGCATTCGAGAGTTGATTGTCACAGGATTTTACTATTTGGAAAATTCAACCTTAAACAGACCCTCACACTGAATTTCAACTGGCCGTCTGCCTGTTCTTGAGCTCGCTTCCCCTATTCCTCCGTTGGCTAACCTCAGACAGCCTTTGTCAGCCAGTTTCCAAAGAAAACTTGTCCTTAAAGGTTGTGTTGGTGCCACCGCCCAAGCTTTCAAGGTCATAAGGAAGAAAAACATACAAATTGCTAAGGGCAAAACACTTTTAAACACTTAAGAGTATGAAGTTCAGGTAGAAATTGCTATCTGCATGGCACAATGACACAGAATCCCAGTTGTCCTGATGCTTGGGGGATTCAATATGCTCCCTAATCAACAAAGGAGTTTGAACATTGGTTGGTATCTCAGCCCTGAACTGAGTGGCTAACTTTTCTTTGACTCCCTGAGTTTATCCTTTAGAAGGAGACTTCAATCAAGTCCTGTTGGGTGTCCTGGGGTACATGGAACTGCTGACTTAGCAATGGCCAACGCCTAGCTGCCTCCTGTCTAGCCCTTTGACAAAGATAACAAAGGTCCCTCTTGGAGGAGCACTTGCCGAGTCTGTCTGCCGTGCTGAGGCTGGCACCCCCTGGTTATTCCCTCTATCTCAGTTTGCTCCAGCTGCTACAACAAAATACCACCAAAGGGGTACCTCATAAATAACAGAAATGCAATTCTCCAAGTGCTGGGGACTGCATGACTAAGATCAAGGTACAATCATGGTCCCCTCTTCCAAGTCATAGACATGGGATCTCCCTCAGTCTTCTTCTTTAAAAACACTGATCCCATTCATGAGGGATCTGCCCTCATCACTGAGTCACCTCCCACAGCCCCACGCCCTAATACCATCACCTTGGTGGTTAGATTGCAATATATGAATTTGGGGGGGTGGGGACACAAGCAGACCATAGCACGCTTTCTTGTGGGTTCTCTGTTGAGGGGTTAGCTGTTAGAGCAGAAGAAATCCCATTGGTTCACCAGACAGTGACAGTTGCCAAGGACTTCCAGGTCCCTCCTTCAGTCTGTTCAGACCGAATGAGCTCAGTTTGAAAGGGGGAAATGAATGCTGCAGACCATGGAAATAAGCACAAGTAAGAGCTACAGAAGCTGGAAGGGTAGAAGGCCACGTGAGGTGGCTCACCAAAGGCCTAAGGAATGATGGTGACAGCACTTGAACCTGGGTCTTCACTCATAGCAACAACGCGCTCATCTTTTTGCATTCTAATAATAACATTAAAATATTCCTTTATAGTTTGCAAACAATGTCAACATACTCATGTATCATTTATTTCCCTCTCTCAACAATACTGAGAAGTAATAGAGGGCTGTTTTATCAAGGCTTTACAAACTATAGAAGGAGAATCTGACAGATTAAACTATTTGCCCCAGTGGCACGAAGACCTTTGATTTCAAAGCTGAAATGCAAATGAGAAACTATGTAAAGCGAAATACCTTGCAAAATACCAAGGGACCAAGGATGCCAGTCATTGGGATTGCATTCAAATAAATGACAGGTTGATTAAAAACTCAGCAATTGCGGCAATGGGCTAGGATAAGAGGGGCCCATGTTATCATTGATCCCAGGGTTTGGGGGGCAGGTTGAAGAACAAGTTCAGAATGTATAAGAGAGTAAGGACAATGACAAATGAGTCAGATGCTAGAAAAAAGGCATACCAGGTTAGCAATCACTCAGGTAATAAAATGCTTCAATTATTCAATGTCATCTTGGATTTCCCTCTACTTCCCATGGCAGCCTGATAACAGTACCCTTGCCAATCAATTTAGCTCCCCTGACGAGTTGTCACTGACCCATACAAGTGGTTGGAACCACAGTCCTAGCCCCTCTGGGAACTCAGCACTAATGAGCTAAAGCTCCAGTCCTCTCATGGGTCTGCCTCACACAGAAGCTGTTGTACTAAGAATCTCAGGTCCCCACACTGCCCACCGGGTGATCTGTCCACCACGTGTCTGCGCTCTAGGGCTAAGTCCTCAGCTACCACAACGTCCCTGAGAGTGACATCAGGACATAACAGCACAAGTTCATGACTTCCAAATATATTAGAAGCAAAGCTGCTTCTGGGAGTGGATGTGTGGGAGGAACAAGAAGGGGCTGATTGTGCATGTGTGTGCATGGGCGTGTGCACACTTACATGCATGATGTAGTGCCATCCAATGTTCTCAGCTGTGCATGCACTGCTTTGAGGATAATGTAAAATTAATTTTAGAAATTATAAACAAATAAAATTGATAGCCAATGAAAGGCAACGTGAGTGAAAGAATTGATCAGGGAGCAGTGCTAGAGAACAAATTTGTGTGGTCCAAGTGGGGATCTAGAGAGCTGTGTGTAAACTGCAGTCTTGAAGGAGAGTGGGGCTGGACTGCTGGGACTCCTCATTTTCTTGTGGGCCCCATGTTGGAAAGGAGCCCCTCATTAGAATGTACATAGCCTACATTTCTGATTCCCTGTTCACTCATTTACTCATTTATTCATTGGTTTACTCAATTAGCCAATATTTACTGAAGGCCTACTCTGTGCAGGCACATCGATCTGTACAGAGAAGAAGGGGGACAAGCTCCAATGAGGTGGCCATTCTCATGCCAAGATAATTAATAAATAAGTAAATAAATGAACGGATGGCAGGAGACAGTATGTGCTATGAAATGACAAAGCACAGTGAGGAGTTGTGGTGTCTGGAGGAGGCCTGTCTAATATGGTCAGAATGCTGTGGGAGGCTGAATTCTGAGATGGCCCCAAGGTCCCCTCTCCCTGATACACACACACCCTCCCCTTGAGTGCCGGTGACACCAGTGAATTTGTCGGGATTTCATTCCATTCGTTATGTCACGTCACATGGCAAAATGCATCTTGTAGATTAATTTCAGATCCCTAATGAGTTGACTCTGAGTAAATCAAAGGGACACGTTCCTGGGTGAACTTGACCTCGTCAAATAAACCCTTTAAAAAGGCCCAGGCCTTCCCAGCAGTCAGGAGGCCTCTCCTGCTGGCCTGGAAGAAAGCCACCATCCATGTTCTCAACTATGTCTGGAGGGAGCTGAGTCAGCTAGGGCCAGAGCACGGCCTATAGTTGCTGAGAGCTACCTCGGTTGGTGGACAGTTAGAGTCACATGCCTTTCATTACAATTAGGTCACTCTTACAAGCATTTATTAAGCACCTACCATGTTTCAGGACCTGAAAGATCTTGGGAGAGGACACACATCTCCAGATGAGATGGCAGCCCTCTGACACCTTGATTTCAGTCCCATGAGACCCCGAACAGAGAATCCAGTTACTCGGTGCCCAGATTTTGGATTTATGGACATGCTGGGACTCTACCTGAGTGCTGCTTAAGCCACCGCCTCTGTGGTCACTTGTTACGAAGTCATAGAGAACTCCTACAGCATTGCATCAGCAGTTGTCAGCTTTGCTTTCCCAAAAGGCAAGCCAAACAACTCGTTCCCCCTCCTCGCCAAACCTACCTCTCCGAGCTTCCAGAATTTCATGTTCAAAGGGAAATGGCCGAGAAGACAGAGCGACCAGAGGCTCAGGTAGGACATACTGTCTCTAATGACCGTGGAGAATGCCTGGCAGTTGGACGAAGGTTCTTTGTTGGCCCAGTGCCCTCCCCTGCTAACAAGCCCTTGGCCTTCCATAGCACGGGGACTCAGCTGCTGGTCACACAGGCAGCATGACAATGCCACCTAAACGTATGCTCCTGACTTGACAGGAGGTAGTGGGCTTGCTTTGTCTCAAAGCCTCTTAGTGTATGATGTTTTGGCTTGCTTTGTGTCAAAGCTTCTTAGTGTAATGATGTTTTATGGCTCTTTATGACAGTCCATTACCCCCAAAAGGGAAGACAGCAGAACATGAATATTTTATTGGCTTCCGTACAGTGGGCATGGCCTGAAGTAAAAATAAATGTTCTATGACATTCATCTTTATAAAATGCATTCTCTCTATCCATAAAAGGCATCCCACAATTTATCTTTTTACATGTCTCTCAGCAGTAACGATAGTGAATAATTGTGGTCAGATTCTTGTGCTGGGAAAAGTTTTGCTCAGGTAATAACAGTTTCCTCTTTCACCAAAAAATATTATGGATACACTGAATGGGGATCTGCTTCATTTCAATATCTCTGGTAGATTTTTCTCTGTTCTATGAAGACTGAGTTTTCTTATGGAATGATCTAGGATTTTCTGCAGAATAATGGCTTTTAGAGCCCCGTTCACTAAGGGAAAAAATATAAAACAATCAGTTAAACATCTCAAACATTAAAAGTTTATTTTCCTACAAAGAACATTGAGAGGGTGCCAATCACACTGCAGGGCGGGTACCACTGACTAACTGGCACTGGCTATGAGAAAATCAGTCAGGAAGGTAATACAACAAAGAAAAACAGGAACAGTCAAGTCAAGGGAGAAAAAATATTAATAATATCTAAAAGGCATATGTTGCAGCATGGGCTGAAGCTTCAATTGGGAGAGACTTTGATTTTTTAAATCTTATATCTGATCCACTAACCTCTCCTTTGTATTACATGACTTTTTCCTCATTGATCTTGGACTCTCTAGGCGGAAAGTATTATTTTGATTAATTCCTCAACATCATTTAAAAGGATCGACTGTGCCTTCTTTGTGGAAACATTCTCTTTTCTTATCCTCTCTCCCTCCACACTCTCCTTTTCTTTTTAGCACCATGGCTACTCATTCTTGTTTTTTCCTTCCAGCACCTTCTCCTCTAATCAACCATTGAAGGTTGACATGCCTAGGATTTGTCTTTGAATATCTTGGCTTCTTGCTCTACGTGCTCTCTGTCTCTGTCCGCTCCTTTCACTTTAATCACCACTTACATTGGGAATGTATTTTCAATATAGCTGCTGTATCTCCACCTACCACAGCTCCTCGGGCAGAAAGGAAAGGGGAGGGCAAGTGGGCAAAGAGCGGTGCATGTGTTGTGAAAGGGAAGACCTTGCCTGGGGCTCCCAGAAGAGTTACTTCTATGTCTCATTGGAGCACACGGAGTCACGTGGTTAACCCAAAATGCGGAGTCTGAGAAGGGGTATGTTCTTCGTTGGGCACATTATCTCTTTGCATAAAATTAGAGTCCTGTTGCCAATGGAGAGGGTGAATAAATACTGGGTAGAAAATGACTCCCAACTCTGTACCCTCAGTCTTGATCTGATTTTGGAAATCCGAACCAATATATCGTCGTCTAGTTAGCACATTCAGTGAGATACCTTTGAATACTTCAGAATGAACGGATCCAAAGTGATATTTGCATGGATCTTTTTCTGCCTTCCATTTTTTTCAATGTCAGGAAATGATTATGTCAGTCATCTGTTCAGTTAAAGCCGAAACTTCAGTATCATGTTGACTTCTCCTCTCACCAGCTCTCTCCAACGAAAAATGACTGAGTCTTGTGTGACCCTGACTGTGTCTACTTCCCTCCGACCCTAGTCTTCCCAACCGTAGTCCAGGCTATGCCCACTTTGGCCTAAAATATAATATTGTGATACTCTCCTAACTCATCTCATTTCATCAATTTTTGCCCATCTCCAATAAATTCTTGATATTTTTACTTTAAATAATATTTAAAATTGTGAATCTGATCTTCACCCATCCATGTTTGAAGTCAATAGTTTCCTAAACCCTTTATGTAACCTAAACCTCCCATCTAACCTGGCCCTTACTTTCTTCTCCAGATTTGGATTATCCCACGGCTTACTTTCACCACTTGAACCACCTGGGACTTCCCTGGCATTTTTGAATGTGGTATGCAGTGTTTTATTAGTCAACCAGTTATGAGAATTAAGCAAATACATTGTATCACCAATAACTGTAAATGTTGCTGTTGATGACTTACTATTAAAATAATGACTTTGACTCATTTGTGACTATCCTCTTAGGGGCAATCCTTAGCCCAAAGGTGAAGCAAGACTCAATAGTTTGTCATCCTAACCACTCCTTCTACAACCACACAAATATATATACACACACATTTACTCACATTTCTCAAAACATGAGTGAGCAATACATATTTTGATAACAGCTTTGTGAGGAGAACTAGGAGAGGACTTACACTGACTACCATACAGAAAACTGCTTAAGAAAACCCCCAGATGTACTTTTACATGCTGCATCATCTGCCATCTGGGGGTCCTCATCTCTCTGACCAGGAGACCACACAGTGTTCATCTAGCTTTTCTTCCCTTTCCTTCCCTGATTGATTATGGTGCTGGCCTTACCCCACATTAGGCTTATCAACACCTCCATGAAGCTTTCTCTATCTCAGAGTGTCTTCATGTTCACAGTCGGGCTCTCTGTGCTTACAGCCATTGCTCACGTAATGTCTAAGTTATTGTGGATTAGATTCCAGCTGCAAGAGTGAAGTCTTCCTTGATGCTGTGTTATGCACATTGCCTTAGCTGCCACAATTTTTTTCAGCTGGGGAGATGAGGGTCCCCTACCTTTGACACTAGCCAAAAATTACTTGCAATAAATTGAAAGAGCTTCCCAGTTTTGATCTTCTAACTGAATCTTATGAAATGTTATACAGAAATGGCAGACAAATATTTTAACCAATGTCTCTAACTTCAAATACCTTATTATAAGCAATATACTGTTACAAATCAAGTAATAATTAATAGTGCAAAGTGAAAAGATGAGTTACCACTTTCTGACAATCAAATAGTTTATGGGATGTGGGGTGTGGGTAGGGTAATATTCAATTTAGTAGAATCTATTTCTAAGCTAGTTAAAACCACTGCTGATCCTATTTTTTAAAATTATAGATAGGAGGAAGAAACCTTAAAATAAGGTATTTGTTATTTACCTTGTATATCCTAGATCAAGTAAATAAATTACCTTTTTGAGACATGGAGGAGCAGATGACTGCCAGTATTGAGCCAAGGTCAAGGTTGGAGATACTTTACTGGCACTTAATCTTAACTCTAAGCTCAGAATTGGGGAGGGGGGGCGCCTGTGATAAAGAACCATTCAAGGATGTCTAAGCAAGGGATTCAATCATAGATTACAGGGGAGCGCCAAAGGTATTATAAAAACAGCTTTTAGAAAATAGAAACCTTGTAAACACAGGTACCAAAAATATGAATGTTGGAATGCATGGGGTTTTGAGCTACTGTTTAAGATGAAATATTCTGAGGAGTGATTTGTGCAGAAGTGGGTGTTGGTGCTCCTGATCACACATCTCTGAGGTTTGAGCAGAGATGCTATTTGCTGTCCAGGTGGAACATGCCCATGGCTCACACTTTGGGACCCAGTTCCTAAGACCCAGAGGCCACGGTCACCAAGTTGAAAATTTAATGACCTTCTTCTGTAACTAAATTCCAGATGGAAACTGACAGCAAATAGCATGTTATTTTAGCTTTCCTTCCTCCATTATTTGCATTACTGAGAATTTTATATTTTTTTTTCTTTGCTGCTTATTTCATTTTTTCTCAACTCAAATTCTTCATGTATAACTGAAAGATAACATTTTCAGATACTTTTGTATCTATATATGCAACATGGCTGAAACTGAATTCCTGATATTCTGTGCCAAAACACATCCTCTCCCAGGCTTACCCACAACTTTATTTGTCTAGATGCTCAAACTGATAGCCTTGTTTTCCCCACTGACCTTTTTCTTTGTCTTCCACAACTCGCATTATTTTTTTTATCAGCAAACATTTTTAGCTGTGCTTTCAAAATGTATCCAGAGTACGAGTATTTCCCATCACTCCCAGTAACACCTCCCCAATACAAGCCATCCATCCTATTGAATATTGCAACCACCACCTCCTGGGGGCTCTTGGCTTTGCCTCCCCAGAGCTGTTGGAAGAACCTTGTTAAAAAAGGAAGACACATCTCTACTCACAGCTCCTTATTTCATCCTCATCTCACTCAAAATAGAAGTTCTAGTCCTTATCATGACCTGATTTCATGGCTGCTTCCTTAGCTTCATCTCTGTCCCAATCCCACTTGTAGAGATTCTATCCACACAGGGCTCCTGTGTTGGCTCAGTTTCTCCAAGAAGCAAACACGAAGATGAAACGAGATGGTCAAGAGACTGTTTGGTAGAAATTTTCCCATATAAGCACAGTTTGACATGAGTTAAAGCAGTGAAAACAAATGTTATTCAGTAACTGCTGACAGTAGGGGAAAGAGCTAAGCTCTATTCTGATTTGCACAGAGGTGATTTGAATGTTTAAAGGGACAAAGAGAGAGAGGGAAGAGTGAGACTCAACAGAGACAGAAGTAAAAAATTACAAGGGGTTGGTGAGTGCTAATGCAATTGAGCCAGCTACCATTAGGTGATTGAAGTTAGAATTCTATTTCCCCACAGAACCTTGGAGACAGATTCTATCTTTCCTGGCGATAACATTTTAAAGAAATGACTCTTTGGCCCTTGAGAGGTATGTTTCTGAGTTGTGAGAGACACGTATTCACAACTATAAGCCCTTTATAGTAAATGTCCTAAGAGAGGGAGATCTGGGCGAATCATCAGATGTTGTCTAGAACAAATAGTAGATTTTCCTGGCAGTGTTGAGCTTTCTCAGACAGACATTTTAATGGGGGTTGGGGTCATCCTAGGGACACAGCTTTATGCTTCTGGGAGTTGTGCTAGAGTTTGGTCAAGTGTGTTTGTGCAAGGGTTTGGACAGAGTTGTTCTGTGCCTACTGACTGAGAGTTCTGCAGTTCTTGGAATGCCTGAGAACTGAAGGAGGAAGTGGGAATCTCCAGGCAGAGACTCTATGATGCAGCTCTGATAAAGGGATGTGATGCGGCGGGCAGGGCAGGAAGGAGGATTGGGTTAGAACACAGTCAGATTGCTGAGTCTGTCTAAGAAAGTTTTGACTAGGCTGAAGGGGAATCTTCAAAAGTGATCAAAGTCATGATCAGAGGCATCTCCCATCCTCCAAGAAAGGGCCTTCATGGGCTAGGATCAGTCCATGGGAAGTGTGTCCTCACTGTGAACATGTTGGTGAATACAGGGGGTATGACAGGTGGGGATGTAGCCAACCACTGCTCCCACAGGCAAAAATTCAAGCACTGTGTTTTCATGACCACCACACCTCCTTACTGTCATCACTCAAGCACTCCGGGCTCATTCCTGTCTCAGGGCTCCTGAACACGCCTTTTTCTCTGTGTGAAATGCCCTTGTGATGATGTCCAGAGAGGCCCTTCACACCAGAGAGGCCTGTGTGTGAAGACTCAAAAGTCCCCATCCCACAGAAGCCCCCAACTCACCCTGTCTCAAACGTCGCCCACCAACATTTTGTATACCACTTCCCTGATGCATTTTTCCCTTCTAAGTACTTCTTAGCACTTCACATATCTTATATCTGATTGCTTGTTATCTGCTCTCCACACTCACTAGACTATAAGGGATTTTTGTTTTAATTATGACAATATTCCCAGCACCTAGAGTAGTATCAGAAACATAGTTGGAGCTTAATAAAAGCTTGTAAGAGTGAATTAATTTTAATGAAAGCAATGTGACTGTATCCTACACCTCAGAACATTCTAGTTTTCCTTCTGTAGCTTAGTAAAAGTAGAGCATTATCATTTCATAGATCTCAGTGTTGGCACCAGCGGTATTTACAGTCGAAAAGCTTATGGCTGTGTCCAAGGCTGGGCTTGTCATTTCTAGTTTTTAATCTTCTAACCTGCCTCACTAATTAAGCAGATGCTAACCTCCCATTCAATGAAATAACTAAATGTCAGGTAATTTCTAGAATTAACACCTTCTGTGGAAACCACCTGAGAATCCAAACCTACATCCACTAGAGATTGTATTCTAGAATGATTCCAGGAATTGTCCTTTTCCTCTGATATGAGGGGTCAGAGACAGGGAAGGTCGTTTCAAGATGCTAGCTCAGATTTGCAATTAGTTTTTCACTTCTAGGTTTGCTAGGTTGTTAAAAGAAAAACAAATCCTAGAGACCTGCACAATTTTTCCATAGAGGATTATTTTATGTCCATTCCTTCTTACTACTGCAGGATCTGGTGATGTTCAGCAAGGTTCAAGTTATTGTTCCATTTGAAATTCAGAGAATACTCATACACTGATGTGCCAAGATCATTGATGAGAATGAAAAATTTTAAAAAAAATTAAAAATTCCCAGAACAGTTGGAAGAAATCTTTTCCTTCCCCCCAATTTCCCAGAATGAAAGACAGAGAGGAAAACAACAACCTCTGGAAGAAAACATTTCTTGTTCAGATTTTATTTTCGGATTTTATTCTCAACTTCCGAGGTAGAACAGAACCGGGACAATAAAGCCAGTTTGACATGTATACTGCCAGTCTGTTCAGGAATCCCAGTTTTATCACAACGCAGATCGATAAATAATAGAAGCCCATAATGCTTGTCTCTGAAATAGTAGTTAAACTGAAACTCAGCATGCAGGAAACAGAAGATGAATGGCCTTTCATAAACAAGTCTTTATAACATCATCTGCTCGTATAAACAACTGGCGGTACATCCTTTTGGGATTCTCGTTAGCCAGGATTGTCAAAGCTACAGCGAATGGTCCGAGTTTCAGAATTATTGCTCAATTTTGTGCTGTCGTGAGGAAAATATCTATTTGCTGTATGTAAATGACCAAGACATTCTGTGCCTTTAAGGATCCAACGAAGAGGCCAATTTCGCAAATAAGGAAACACGAGCTCTTGAGAGGACTGCCTACCCATGGTGTCTAGCAAGCGTGATCGCCAAGCCAGCGGTGATATTCTCTCTTGATAATTTCTCCGTTTGGGTCAAATGAGCAATGGCCATTTCCCTTTGACTAAAATCCTGTCCAGACCTTTCTGCTCCTTTCTTGCTTCTTTGCTTCTCGTCGGGTCATCAGACAGACTGAAGTCGGAAAACAGACGTGCTGTGTGGAAGAAGTGTGCAGCACTCTGAGGAGCGACCAGGCCGTAAATCTCAGTTCAGCTCATATTTCCACATGTCTGGCAAAGGCCCTTGGAAGGCCAGGAATCCAGACAGTTCGAGGCAGGTGCCTCAGCATGTGCCTCTCTTTTCGATTCCACTTGGCTTCTTTGCACCAAATTGATGTGCTCATCTTGTACGTACAAATTTTTCATGAGCTGAGCTTGGCTTGAGGGCAAGGAGTCGTCCTCAGCGCTGTTGGCTGGAGACGGCCGTGAATAACTACACGCGTCAGTCAGACGGGACTCGTGCAAAGACAAATAGAAAACTCTCCCAAGACAAAAAGCTTACAAATGGGGTTTTGGAACTCAAAAGGAACTGGCTGCTTTCTTAAATTCCAACTCTTAAGGAAATACTAAAAATTAACCTCTTAGTGATGCCTGAGAATGTGGACCTTTATTCATTACACTTGAATTTTTCAATTACTCTTTAATATTTAATAATAGATAAATAATACTGTGTTCTAAGGCTATAGTCACTGCTTTATACAATAAGTATAGTGCACTGGAATGAGATATTTTTAATATTTTCTTTAACAAATATTGTGGGCATCTAATTGACACTCCCACATTTTTTTCCATTTAAGAACACATATTAGGCAGCCACGTCTTAGAGTAGTATTTCACTCATGGTTTCACTAAAACTGGAGGTGATAGGTGTTATCGGTGCCCTGTCAATTGTATAAACATTTCTGATAAATGTCTCCTGTTCTGCTCTTCCTGCCCTTCCTGGGTGTCCTGACCCTCAGCAATAATTTTATTGACAGCTGGCTACATGGCAAACCCTGCTTTTGAGCTTCTGGACTCATCTCATTTGTCTGATTTAGACAAGTGTTCATATAGGGGTAATGGAAAGGTGCCCCAAATTATATTTTATTTTCAATACTGATAAACTTCAAGAAGTTGTACTTTGTGTGTGTGTGTGTGTGTGTGTGTGTGTGGCCACATACCAGCACACTTAAGCTAAATTTTAGTCTTGCTATTTATAGATTTTAGTTTCTCATTCTGAATCTTCTCTCTGAAGGAACTGGGTGAATGATCTTAAGACAATATGGCTATCAATGACTAAATCAGTCAAGGAAGAGTATGTGTGTGTACAAAATAAGTAGTGTACATGTCTCCCCCCACCTCGGGGGGAAAAGGTAGAGTTTGGATAGAGAGGGAGGAGGGGAAATAGTTGATGCACAGCTACCTATAAGAGTGAGTGTGTGAGTGTGTGTATGTATGTATTTTTAGGTGTTTTGCTTCAAACTTCTGCTATGACCACTGGCTACCCGGAAGTATAGGAAAAAAGCATCAACTTTCTTTGCCTTTCAGGAAACTTATCCTGATTTTGATCTCACAGAATTAAGAAGACCAGAGTGAAAGGTGATGTTATCATTGTGTCAACTGTCATAATTTTGTCAACATATGTCACCTGGTTCTCTCAGCCTGGCCCTGGGTCTTAATCCTTGTTTTCCTATCCAGAATTCATGTTCCTGTCCATCTCAGTTAGTTATGTCTGATGCCTTGAATGCAGATCCAGACATCTTTATGGAGAGTTAACTTCTCCCATGTGTTCACCTTTTATGTGGAATTTTGCATGTTGATCTTGACATCTCTTTCAGAATCTACCCCTTTCCTGATACCATCTGGTTTTTATAAATGATAAAATGGTGATGTCAATGTGTTTATAAAATACTCCTACATCTCCATTTTCTGCTTTGCAAGAGTGCAGAGAACTCTCAGAACCCATTGATTTTTGGCTTTTATGCACCCACCTCTCTCTAAGTTAATTGATCTAATAGCTGAATCCTTTGCTTTAGCACCTTTTATATATGGTATTCTCATCACTCTAATAGATCTTTCTGATTTTGTAACCTTGTATAGACAGCAAATCATGTTCTGTGAACTAGAAAAAAATCAAACCAACTTTAGTAGTGAAATTATGCTGAGGAGTAATGGTGAATGTGACTAGTGCAATACCCTCAACCAAATTAGGGTGAGTCTTAAATGCCTGACTTAGAAGTCTAAATTTTATTCTAGAACAAAAGGCAAATGATAGAATGAAACCAAAGTTTCAGGAAAATTCAGCTATCTGTCTGACACAAGAGAGAAACAGGACACAGCAGTAAGATCAGAATAAATACCAGGCGATTTAGTCCCCAAAATGACTTGGGAAAGTCATTTGCACTGTTTTAATGTCCTAATCTCTAAAATTAAAAGTTTGGATCAGATTTATTTCTAAGGTCCTTTGCAGAATCCAGTGACTGTATTATATTTTAGCCCTGATAAGGTCATAAAATAATCAAACTCATGATTTCAGCTGGAGAGAAACAAGTAAGAAGACACTGTGTTTGGGAGGAAGAGGAGAAGACATCTTAAGAAATAGAAAAAAACCCCCACAAAATCCATTATGTTAGAACACTTTGTTGATGGATTTACCTGATGCAATAATTGCTACATCCAAAATCATCACCTCTAAGTTGGTTTAACTTCAGGGAAGTTTTATAAGCAAAAACTAATGCGTTATTGTAGGAGCAGTGACAACTCACAGTAACTATTTCTGGGATGAGTCACCATAATTGCAGGTCCCACAGGCATTCTGGCTGAATTTGAGCAGCACAAATAAGTTTTCTTACTAATCAAAGATGCATTTTAGTGATTGCTAACACCTATATAATTATTATTTTTATTATTTTGTTTGCTATCATTAGCAGACCTTTTCACAACAAATACTTAACTATATGACTGTGGGTGAGTTACTTAAGTTATTTAGCTCCTCATCCAACACAAGATACCTTAGACTAAAATATTCATTAGAGTATTATAATACTTTACATTCTAAATTGAAATACTTATTTTCATATATCATAAAATGCAACTTGTTCAATGAATAATGATCTTTAATGTTGAATATTCAGAGTTTATTAATCAAGGAAATGTGAGGGCTGTCTAGAAAGTATCCAGCCATGTAATATGAAAAATAGAGGCATTTATGGTGGGATTGTTTTCTGGACAGTCCTTGTACAGTAGATTTATTGAAAAACTGTTCCATGTCTAATGAGGCTTCCTCACTTAAAAAACAAAGATATGCAAAGGTACCTGTCTTCTTCTCATATCAATAAGTAAAGACTTTCCTTTTTCTGAACTTTATTTTTAAGTGTGTGGATTTAATACCATTCTTTTGAGATGACACATTCTATTGCTCATTTGCAAAAATATCTGATTTTAAAATGGTGCCTCTGTGGAATTTCTTCTTATATGTGATAGGAGCTATCTTTTTTATTTTATTTTATTTTATTTTATTTTATTTTATTATTTATGTGGGTAGTACCCTGGCTGGGAAACAAAAGGAGTTATCTTCTGATGACTACTTTATAACATCCTTGAAATGACTTACACGTTTCACAGATACAGCCCTAGATAGTAATTCTTCGACACACTGTGTTTTGAGAACCACTGGGCTCAGTGAAAGGCCATTACAAATCTCCACATCTGGATATGTTAGCCAGCCTTCTGCAGAGAAACAGAACCAGTGGGATATATACAGACACGTCAGAGGAAATGTGTTATGGGAAAGGGCGCACATCATTGTGGAGACTGAGAGGTCACGATACACCATCTCCAGGCTGGAGAACCAGGAAAGCTGGTGGTGTAATCAGTCCAACTCAGAACTGATGGTGCAACTTCCTCTTTTACAAGTTCTGAGACCACAGCCCTGAGAACCAGGGGTGGAGGTGGAGGTGGGACGCTGGGTAAGTTCCCTAGTCCAAATGCCTGAGAATCAGGAGCTCTGATGTCCATGGTCAGGAGAAGATCAGTGTCCAGATCAAAAAGAGAAAGTGAGAAGTGACCCTTTCTCCCCCTCCTGGTCTCTGTGGCCCCTCAGTGGACTGGCTGATGCCCACCCACATTGGTGAAGGGGATCTTTACTTAGCTGCTGATTCAAATGCTAATCTCTTCCAGACACATACTCACATGTGCCCCCACATATAATCTGACCAGCGATCTGAGCATCCCTTAGCCCAGTGAAGCTGACACCTAAGATTAATCACACTGAGCTGTTGGACCAGAGTGCCCTTGAAACAACTGTCAGCTCCTAAACCACAAATGGAGGCACAAAATCAAATTGACCACAAGGCCAGTGAGACTCAAAACATACTGCCACTCACTTGCAGGAGGGACCCTTCCAAGGCCCTGAGAAGAACAATAGCAGTGCATTCAGATGGTTTTTTACGAGTTCTCAGTATGAGGTAAGTCTGATTGCTCAAGACTTCTGCCCCTTCCATCTAACTTAACATCTGTCACATTTCCCCTAGCTCTCAAAAATATTTGAGTGGCCAGGGGCCATTTGGGGATTTAGCTAAGGGCAAGTTAAACTGGGGTACATATTGTTTGAGTTTGGCACTATGTAGTTATTACGGTCCTCAGTCATTTCTGGGATAGAGTCACATTAGTGCCAGCCACTCCAAGTGCAGAAAGGGCTTCCAGGAAATTTTCTACCATCCACGGTGCCAACTCACCAAGCATCAGGTTATGAATATGTGGGACCAGAGGTGGGCTGACCAGACCAGATGTCTCATTTTAAATGGGACAGAAAGCAATATTACTGTCCCATTTTAAATGGTACACGTGGTCAGCCTAGTCTCACTAGGCTAAATTCAAGGTGTCAGTAGGCCGACCATATGTACCATTTGAAAGGGGACAGTACCATTGTTTTCTGTCCCATTTAGATGTCTGGTCAGCCTAACCAGAGGTTACATGTGAATATGCATATGAATCATGTCCTTGTCCCTATGGAAAAGTAAATAAAGGAGAGGAGAGAAAAAGAGCGCTTGATGTTCACAGAGCCGAGAGTTAACATGAGTGAAATCCTTTCAGTCATCACACGTGCAAAATTTTAAGCAAAGTATTTGTTTCTCATTGACACTTGATGAAAGCAATGTGTTTAAACACACACATGCATACACACACACACACACACACACACACACACACATACACACGGAAATCACGTGACAGCATCTAGAACAATATGAAACTTGACGGTCTTTTTCAAATTCAACAATAACACTAAACATTTCATCACATTAACCTACAACATGTTATGAAGCAAAAAAGCATGTTTTCTAAATTTTCTGTAATAAAAACCAAATTTTGATCAATCATTCTAGATAGAGTAATTTCCTCAGGCTTCCATAATAATCACCCAAACTGGATGACTTAGAACAACAGAAATGTACTGTCTCACAGTTCTGGAGAAGTTCCAAAAGTCCAACACCAAGGTATTAGCAGGGCCATGCTCCTCCTGAACCCTCAAGGTCAAGACCGTTCCTTGCCTTCTTTAGCAACTGGCAGACTCCAGTGTTCCTTGACTTGTAGCAGTGCCACTCCACTTTCTGCCTGTGTCTTCACATGATCTTCTCCCTGTGTCTCAGTGTCTTCATATGGATAGCTATAATATTGTGTTAGGGTTCCACTTTATTCCTATATGACTTATCTTAATTAATTACATATGCACAACCTCATTTCCAAGTAAGGTCACATTGTGAGACAGTGGGATTCAGGATTTCAAACTATCTTTCAACTCATAAAACTAGAGAAAATACTAGACGGTCTCTTAATTCTCTCTGGAGAGAACACATTACTAAATTGTCATGTGCAGAGGGGATCAAGAGTGCTCCATGAAACACACTGTCCACTCCACTCCCTGCCAAAAACAACAGAAATATCTGTGAGGCTACCGCTGCACTTCCTTTAGCTTTGTGCTCAAGCTCACCTATTCAAGGGTGACATCTGTTGAAGCCCATTCCTGGTCCCTGCACTAGCCCTCCTCAGCCCCTATGCAACTATTTCTGGCCATAGATGTACCGTACCCTCCTAGGCCTTATCAGCACACATACTCATATATCATAACGCATGCATAGCTCCTGTTGTCAAGATGACACCAGAAATAGGAGCCTTATTTTACTTAGCGGTTCAAATTGGAAGGTAAGTTAAATTAAATTGAGTTGTGGCCTGTGTGATGTAACCTCATTCCTTCAGTCATACTACATGTGATGTTGTGTGTCATTGGACTGTTCTTGTGCGTTACTTTGTAGTGATATTTTTGCTGTCATCATCGTTACTATTAGTGTGTGTGACATGAGATGTCTGAAGAGATTCGGAAGCAGAAGAGGATTCTGGCCTTCCCTGGGAGGCAGGAGTAAGTTCCAGAATGAATAACTGTTGTGATTTGACCCCAGACACACAGAGAGAGCAGGATTCCAGCTTCTCCATGCTGCCTACACTTCCCAGGGGAACTCGGCCAGGATTTGTGGCTGAATGGCATGAGCAGACACACTTGTCTGAGAACAGCAGGGCTCCTCTACATGTGGCCCCTTGTTATCATCCTACTGGCTGGAATCAGCATTAATTGCTTGGAAAATGAGGGTTCGATTTGAAGAGAAACCTGCAGGGTTCCTAATGCTCGTTTTGGGTACCAGTTCCAATGCTTCCACCCATGGTTTCCAGGGCGTAGTTAGGCTTCCATGCACAGTCAGGTTTTGCCATCATTCACAATGCCAGGAAAGAGACACAGTGTCTGTTTTTACAAAGAGTTTTCATCCTGGTGGAAAGTCACCCATCTTCCAAGCACTGTGATGTAAAACTAAAATAAATACTTCTGTATGATGAACACCCGGTTCTCCTGTGATTATCTCAACTTTGCTTATCTGCGAAGATAGTTTGTATCAGCAGCGTGGAAATGAAATAGATTGTTCTTTTTTCTTTTTTTTTTTCTTTCCTGGGCTCGAGTTCCTTAATTTTTGCTTCTAGTTTGTGTCAGGTTGTCAGTCATCTGTACACATATATTTGTGATCCCTTCGACTCCAATTCCAAATTTTAATTACCAATCTGGTGAGCAAGGCTGAGAGAGGAGCTTGAAAGATCGGGAGTGCACTAGAACTTGTGCCAAAAGGTGGTCTGCACGTGCTCAGGGAGAGTAAGAGCCAGATGTTAGCAACACACAGTTATCAGAGAGAATGGATGAGGAGCACAGCGTGGATCCTAGAATACAGATCAGGGATTTGATTTCAATTTTTGTTAATTTGGGTTGTATTACAAAATATTCAAAAGAAATGTGTTATCCCTTTCAAGAGTGATCAGTCCTTAGCTAACCTCTTTTTTTAAGGCTTTGAGGAGTTGTTGAAAAGTTTTTAACAAAAACCATGATGTGTTTCATGTGGAATCACTGTATTGCAGGCAATGAGTGCCTTATCACCAAGATGACATTCCTGATTCAGGGGCAGGAAATCATCACCAAATTCATTAAGATCTAAATCCTATGCAGTATGCAGTTGTATGTATGTATGTATGTATGTATGTATTTTGTTCCTTTTCTATTTTCTGTGAGGAAGAGAAAAAGAAAAATGGAAACACAATGACTACAGGAGCCAAATGCTTTCAACCCATCCTAGAAGTTACAGAACCTTCCTCTTCTCTGTTAGACAAAATAAAACAAAAACATTCAGCAATGTCAGAAAGAACTGAATGATACCTAGTAAGAGCATCAACAGTCATCAGTGTGAACAACTGAAGAGACCTGAGATGGCTGTAAGAGTGCCCTTATAGTGAGGAGTGGGCACTGCTGGGAAAGGGGTGGGAGAGAACCTTCAAGACGCCCCGACAGCCCCTGTTCTCTTGGGCAGATCACTTTTAGGAAAGAATTTATGATGAAGAGTCAAAGATCTAGACATTGATTCCATAGGCCTATCTGTGTTCGTCCCAACCTTGGAAAGTTTTGGTGTAAAGTCTGCACACATACCAGTGTAGGAATCCTGACTTCAGAAGCCTTATGTCACCTGTTTGGTAAAAGCCCAGACAGTCATTTAACTGGGCTCTGATCTACTCCCTGTCAGAGACTAGACCTGAGACATTGGATCATGTGCTTCATTCCTCTGACATCAGTCAAAGGGAAGGGGTGATACCTCAGAGCTGTTGGGAACCTTAAATTAAATAACTCATGGGCATAGCTGAGTGCTCAATAAATGGTCACTGGCACAAACAACAATGAAACTAGAGAGAGACAGACACACACACATGCACACACATATTTGTGGGTATGCGCACGTGTATATTTGTATACATATACATTCCTCCCAAGCCTCACATACTCAAAGCACATGTTATCAATTAGTAGTCCTGATGTGCATGTGATTGTACATTCACCCATGTTTTCCAACCAAATGTTCCCAGAGGAGAGACTGCAGCTTTGCAAAGTTCACTGATATTCTTTTCATCTGTGCCTGTTTCGTAGAGCAAATCCTATCAGTGACCCAGAACTCTTGAAGGTTTTTTGCAGAATCAGCATCGGCTCTACCTACAGACCACTCCCAGGAAACTGCTCAAATGCACTGTGTCTTTCATACTGTCACAAACACATTCTTCATAATTTATTACACAATGTGTAATACCAGCAACGCTGTACTGGAAATGGTTCTCATTCCAAATATTTCAGAAAGCCAATAATGATACTAAAAACACACACTTTAGAAAAAATACTTTCATAGGCTAAGCCTGTGTCAATATTGCTGCCTTACTCAACTGCCTAATTTTAAGTGTAATAGAAGTTCTCTATAGCATTGAATGAAGGTAGAATATGCTAATAAGATCAAATGTTGTGAGGGAAGGTCATTCTTGTTGTTTTCTTTGTATGCCTGCTGTTCCAAGTAGTGTGTCTAGTTTGGATACAAGACTAAGACGCTATTGGAGAACCATTCCCATCTGCTGCCCAAAGTCACCTTGAGAATAACACCATCACTGTCATAATCAATCTGAGGCTGATTCCAGAGACTATTTGTTTCCACAAGTTGTCCCAGACTTAGATAAAATCTAAGTTTCAGAGAGGGATAGGACCTCAAGGCCATTTGCTTTTAAGCAAGTAAAATATTTTGTATTCCATCTTAAAACTTAATCAACTTAGGTTGTAGGAACAATGATGACCAAGTGTTGTGTGCTATTCTGAGTGGGTTCCTGAAAAATAAATGGGTAAAAAAATAAGGAAATCTGAAAAAATATGAATGTCAGATAATGAGACTATGCTATATTGGTTCATTAATTATAACTAATGTACTATACTTGTTAAGTTGTTAATAATAAGGGAATTTGTGCGTGGGATATATGGGAACTCTGTACTTTATGCTTACTTTTTTTCCCTGTACATCTAAAATGCTCCTAAAACAAAGTTTATTTTAAAAACGCAGTGCCTTAAAACCATTACTTAGTTCTGTATTCTGAAAAGAAATTATAAAACTGACCTTTTACTCTAATTGGTTAGAGCCCCTTTCATGTTACAAAAGCTTAAAATATCAAGTGTGCAAATTCCTTGTCCAAGAGTCTGTAAGAGTCTTAATCCCTGCTGAAATTATGTCTGTTGTGCATACAAACAGCAGCAGCTACAGGCTGACTACACCCAGGACTTGGTCTGTTCCCAGGCCCCTGGCATCTGGGGAAAGTCTCTCACTAAAGATTCTCACACGCTCCCAGTTACCAGACCCCCTGCTGTCATGATCCCCTGCCCAGCATACCCCAGTTAGTTGGCCCAGAGTGAGGATTCCTCGGGGGAGTGGGAAAGTTCTCATGCAGGCTGTACCCTCAGGTGCAGGGTCACCTACAAAGCTTGTGCTAGTCCAGGGTCTCCACACCACTTTGCCTGGACTTGTGTTGCTCCTGCTCCCCAATGCCAGGAAATCCCCAAACAGTACATTGCTAAGAGTTTACTCAGTGTGACAAGAAAAACTTGGTGACCTTCCAGTCCAGCCCTCTCACCCCACAGCAGAGGAAGCAATGACTGAGAGTGAGGAAGTGACCTTCCTCAGGTCACATGGTCAGCCAGTCACAGAACTGGAAGCAGAATGCAGGGATCCAGACAACTCCAGTGTTGGAGAAACAACATCCAGAAGCTTGTGGTTAAAAACAGAAAGGCAAAATTGACAGTTACAAAAAAGTACAGGATTGTTGGCTATTTTTCCTTCTTTTATTATTCCAGATAGAGTAATGAATTACTTTGTGAGATGCCATGTTAAACCCCCCTGATGTATCAATTAGAATTTCCTTAAGATCGTAATTATTTCTAAGAAAAGTAATATCTAGTCTTTTAGTTAATGTTAGGGTTTTCAATTTATTCAGCTTCCTAAAATTATATACTTCTGAAATGGAGCCTGAAACTTTTGTATGATCCAGAAATCAAATAGGAAGTTATAATTGACATTAGGACAGGTTTTGACCTAAATGATAATAATACTTGGCATATCAAAATGTTATGGGATGCAGCTAAAGCAGTGCTTAGAGTGAAATTTATAGCTTTCTATGCTATTTTAGCAGTGTCATTTGCTGGAAATATTTTACAGTGTTACTGCATATATTTGGTTTTATCAGTGTCTCTATGGATCAGTCTTTTTTCCTCTCTAACATTCATTTCTTGAGTTAAATTCCCAAGGAGAATACTACACTCAGGTAATAATGATGGACCAAAAGTTTAAAGGTTGGTTGAACAATGAAATACAGGTTAAAATAAGTACTATTTTTCTTATTGAGTGCTATTTCTGACAGTTTTTATAGATATACATAAATAAATAATACACAAAATTATCATTGTCTAAAAGCACAGAATAAATTTGCAATCACTCAAAATAACAGAACAAGGTAAGAGTATTTTATATTCTTACAAAAGAGTCTTATAAGATTCTGCCATGTTTTCTTAAGTTTAATACATTTGGGTTTCCATGGTTGCCCTAAAAATGCCAGTTAAATTAGCCTAAGTATTGTGTCTATCATTTTGGCTATTGTCCTCAACAGCTTATACTGATAATGTTGACACTTATAAGTATTTGATTAAAAACCAGTAGCAATATTCAAGTCACATACTATTTCCAACAATTACACAACTTAAAAACATTCAAAGTTACCTATGTAGTAAATATTTCTTTTAGAAACTTCGAAAATAAACACAAATTAAAAAGTCATCTGAAACCTATGTAATCCTTGCTAACAATGTCACCCCAATAAGTCTAACAATAAAAGTGAATTTAAAAAAAAGTCATCTGTAAGTCCATCACACAAAGGTTATACCCTATAATAAGTTGCTATACAACTTCCAGATTTTATACATTTTATATATTTTATCACTGGACCAAATTAATTCTTTAGTATAAAATGCTTTAAAATGGCACTTAAATGAGAATGTGATTTAGCAAAATATCTAGGTACAAACTGTTGTTGTGTCTCTAAACACTAAGCCTGCTATTGTCAATTAAGTTCATTATGCTTTTCTACTTTAAACCAAATTTTATGGAGTACTTGGCTACAAACAGTGAAGCACAAAGGTAATATCGTAACCCCCTTTATCCTGTGGAATACATTCCAAGACCCCAGTGGATACCTAAAACTATAGATAGTACTGAACCTTATATATATTGTGATTTTTCCTGTACACAGACGTATGATAAAGTATAATTTGTAAATTAGGCACAGTAAGAGATGAATAGTAAATAATAAAATAAAACATTTATAACAATATACTGTAATAAAAATTATATGAAGTGGTCTCTCTCTCTCTCTCTCTTTCTTTCTCTCTCTCTTTCTGTCTCCCTCTCTCCCCTGCTCCCTTTCTGATAACTGACATGATAACCAAGAAGGCTACTAATTGACAAAAGTGAGCCTAGTGTACACAGCTAGGATGTGTACACAGAGGGGTGATTCAGGATGGTTCATGTCCCAGGTGAGTCTGAGCAGGACAGCATGAAATTTCATCATGGTACGCAGTATGGCAAGCAATTTACAAATTATTAATTGCCTATTTCTGGAATTTTCCATTGAACATTTTTGGACTACAGTTGAATGCAATTAGTAACTGAAACCACCGAAAGCAAATCTACAGATAAGGGGAACTGCTGCATGTTGGAAGGCTGATGGGAAATATTGAGAAGGAGGCCCAGAATTGAAAAATGATTAGGAACCAAAAGAAGCGAGTTGGCAGGAATAGCTGCAAGGCCATGCCATTGCACTGGGATGGAGACCCAGCTGTCACCAATGTGTATGCCACACCATCATGGCCACCATCACATCTGGGCCACCAACTCCACTGCCCCTGCTGTCACTGGAAATTAGATAACTGTCAGGTTAGACTATCAAATTCAAAGAGGATACAGCAGAACTGCTTCAGGATGTGGAACATCTATTGGAATGGCCTCAGTATGTCATTAGAGCTAGACAGAAAATTCTTTAACCAACAGGAGCCATAGAAATGCAACACCATTTAGCAATTTTAGCTGTAGTCTTAGTGGAGCTTTCAGGCCTTCACAGGAAACATTTAAGGGAATCCAATTGATAGATGAGCCTGTGTGCTAAGAAGGATTCTGTGCCATTTAGCATGTTGAATGTTTGTAACGTTGCAGACTCTATGCTATGATAGAATGATTCAAGTTAAAACATGTTTTATTGGGTAATAAACTTGGTTGAAATTTTAAGTAAGAATTCACCATGATATTGGAACATGCATGTTAATTTAGGGTTCACTACCTTGAGAAAGAGAATTGGCCCGATCCTGAGGCAGAATTCTGTATGGTATCATGTGACCAGGAGCCTCTTCTGTGATGTAATTATTATCATACATGATAATATGCTTGAACAATTTTCTGATACACATTAATTAGCTTAAAAACCTCTTTTAAGAACACTCTAGCTGACTTTTTACCTTTGAAAATGCCGTTAATCACTATTTATCCCGTCTTGCAATGTCTTTTACAAGAATTTTAAAAATCTGGTTTAAAATGGTTCTCTAACCACTGTTCCTGCTATAAAAGGCTTCTCCTAAGGTGAACTCCTGGAATCGCTTAGGAAGCCTGTTTACTTGCAGCAAAACTTTGACCCAGCTTGTGAATCACTTTGTCTGAGAAGTTAATTTAATAATACTTATATTAAATTCATTGCATTGCAAAACTTATCCTAGTATTGGAGATATTTTTCCCCACCAGTCAGAAAATAGTACTTAAAAGGAAAATCAGCAGTACTAAACTTATAAATTAGTTAAAATTCTTTCAAGGAATGTGATGAATCTAATTTGTAAATATGACCAAATAGCTAGCACAGGCTCCCTTGAAAACCGGTCGCCAAAATTTTGTTGATTTATAAATAGAATAATTAGATTCACAACTTGAAGTCAAAGATGAATTAGGTTTTTGCATTTGCTGTTTTAATAATTAATTATTAATTCTTTTCAGAAAGGTTGTCTTCTGAATAATCATTTCTGTACACAAAGGCCTCCTACAGAGGCATTGAAAATGCGCGCATTGATCCCACCAAAACTTGCATAATGAGGGATTCAGCAAACATAGGAAAGGAGCTTGGGTACTGAGGAGCCAAAATAATAACTAATGACTGTGATGAGGGCTTTTTTTTTTCCATTAAGGATGCTGCCATGGCTCTTTTTAAATGCTACTGAAAGCTTATTCATTGCTTCAGCCTTTTTCAACTATCACCCAGAATGGATTCATGAAGCAAATCTTTTCTTAAAATTGATACTTAAATCTCTTCTTTTCAAGCTAGCTCCTCCAAGGGAGAATTAACATAATCAGCTTTATATCTCAGTCCTATGTGTGGGTTATTTTGGGGGGAGGGAGGACTTGTTTCTTTGTTTTACTTTTTACGTCCATTCTTTCCCTCATATACAGAATAGAAACAAAAGTTTTATAAATGAAGGCACTCCATGTATTGTGTCTTCAGTTTGAATGTCTCCTAGTATTAAAACTGTAAATCCCATGAAACATTTTTGGTTTTTATCTCACCATTGTGTTCCTAGAATTTACAGCATTGTAGTCACCCCAATAAAGACTTGAGTGACAGAATGACACGAAGAATAAATTATTAAGAGATTCCCTTAATAGCTTCCACCTTCCTATTCACTCAACTTCATTTTCACTCACACAAGGTCCAGTAGGTGCACCATTTCCCATCTGTAGTTTACCTTTGTGACTGGCAATATCTGAATTGACCACTGGGATTCAGACTGCCCTGGAGGGCTGGATTTTTTTCCCCTGAGTCCCAAGGGCGAAGTGGGCCTCAGGTAGGCATCATGGGCACACTGGAGAGGCTGCAAGCAGGGTTGAACCTCTGAGTCAGAAAGCCAGGTTTGGCATTTAGAGGGATTTAGATGAAACTACTGGGCTGGGAGCAAGATCTGCAGATTCAAGTCTGCAGATTCAAGTGTGCAGATTCGAGAGTGCAGGGCCCTGTGGTGGGGGATTACCCTGGGCCAGAAGAAACAGGCAGGGAAAGAGGATACACTTGGGACTGAATAAGATCATGGAATATGAACAAATGTGTTGCATCTCCACACAAATGCATCACTGATGCATAATAATAGTTAGCGAGCTGTGTGCTATGTGCTCTGAGCTTCCACCAGCGTTCTGCCTGCTGAGGGCATTTTCTGGAGGCCAGGCATGGACTGAAGCTGGGAGGAAGGCAGCGATCTGTGGTTCAGGTCCCTCCTGAATCCCACAGCATTTCCGTGCTCAATAACAAGAACAAAGAGAATAAGAAATTGCATATATTGATGACGATCGTATTGTGCTTTGAAACTAGAGAGAAGCGGGTGTAGCCTGGGGTGGGCATCAAGGAACGCACCACAGAGTTTAAAAAGACCAAGTAAGGACAATAAAAAAATGCCAAATTACAGCCTTTGAAATGAATGACCACCTTGACTTTTTATTATTCGTTAACATGGGATCGAAGTTACACTCACAACTGTTAGATTATTAACTTTGTGGCAAGCAATGAAGTATGGCTACCCACTATAATTGCATTCGACACATACATGGTTTGACAGGGCTCGTGGGGCCCAGTGCAAAATGAAAAGATGGGGATGTGGAGCACGGCATAGGGAATATAGTCAATAATATCATCCCAGCTATGTACGGTGCCAGGTGGGTACTACACTAACCAGGGAGATCACTCTGTAAGGTATATAAATGTCTAATCTCTGTGTTTCACACCTGAAACTAATACTATATGTCAATATTGTTCCAAAAACAAGAAAAAAGTGTCATTAAGGCACTAATAATGTATACAGCTTTTTCCTTTTGTCTGGGATTTCTCTCTTGCCACTGTGTTTTGATTTGCTATTTAATGGTTATTCAGAGTAAAAAAATAAAAATGTGAATTTTTAGTATGAGTTTTTCAGTTCATCTTTGTATGTTCAAGCTTTAGATACCTATTTTAGATAGTTAACTGTATGTGGAATCATCAAAAGGACACAGCCCCTTTTCCTTAGTATGTACATGCATTTTTATTTCATTTTTACTACGATACTGGATGGATGTTCTTTTACTGGATATCCTGAGTTCCTTATAGCAATATAATTTAAAAATCTGTTGCCTTGTGATTGTTGGAGAAGCTCAAGTGTATTGGCCCTTATGCATAGTTCTTCTCTAGCTATGACTTGGTGATAAAACTAGAAAAACAAAAAGCTGACCCAACAACTATATTTCCAACAAAACAAGACTATAGAACAAGAAATGAGAAAGTTATAGTTATGTGTATCAAAAGATTGACCTATCAATTCTCAGAACACCAATGTTAGCAATAACGGCTAGCATTTCTTTACAGCTCACTCAACTCACACAGGCACAGAGATTTATATGTATTAATTCTCTAATCCTCACATAAATCTACTGATGTACATATTTTTGTATACAGCATTTTAAAAAATGAATCCACGGAGTCACCAAGATGTAATGTAACTAGTCCAACAAGTTTCTAAGCAATGAAGGTAAACCCATCCACATGGGGTCTGACCCCAAGGCAGCCCGTCATAGCATTACATTATATTTTATGTTATGTTGTATGAGTTATAGTTTGTGTTCTTATTTATGACATGTTCCTACATGGTGGATGTTTGGAGTTGTTGATACTTTGCTGAATAGTTAATATAAAAGTTAGTATTTTGATTCCCAATTTAATACTGCTAAGGAGTGTTAGGCACAGAGTGTACTCACTTAAAAATAACATTTACTGACATGTATTAATAACTATAAAACACTTCTAATCCTTGTCACAGAATTAAACCTACTTGGCCACAGTAAAAATTGGACTTGATAGAAAAGGAGAGATAATGCTTATTCATTGCAAGTTATAACAATTCAACCCTCCTCTCCCACTTTAAAGATTTTCTATTAACAAAGAAGAAAAAAAATTATAATATTAGAATTTTTAGTTACTCTATACTTACATTATCCAAAGGGTAATATAAGTGAATTCATCAAATGCCATGTAGAATTATATTTTCTTAGGTTTCTAAGTAGCTTGCAAAGTTCGTATCTTAAAAAGAAAAACAATGTGTGCCCACCATCAAGCAAAGTACTTCACATGCAGTATATCTCTCAAAGATTGCTTGTGAGTTAAATAAATCAATGATTGCATACTAATTAAATGCATAATAATTGCTAAAAAGGAATGTAGTGAAACCTACATTGAAAGTCTCATCACTACTTGTGGCAAACTAAAAGAAAACAATAAAAATACCGACTTTATTTCAGCAAGAATTTGAAATGAAGGAGGACTATAAACTGCAAACTCCATAAAAGTGACTATCGGAGAGAATTAAGATTTAAGAACATTGAGATGCAGGATTATGTAATGAAATGGAAACAAATTTCTCTCGGCTGGTTGTGATAGACAGTGTGGGAATATGCTTTGAGATTTAAAGTAGCTTAATCCAAAGTAAATACAGTCATGCAGTGGAAAAAATGGCTTTCTGAAAATAAAAGACATCCTTTATAATAATGGCATTAAAGCCTAATGGAGAGTAAGAGGGCTGCTCTGACACTGTCAGAACACCACAGAACACTCCCCTGCTCTGTGGCAGGGGTGGTGATTCTCTCCTCAACTAAATCAAAGAGATTCACGGCCGCGGGAAGGCCCCGGGAGTTCTGGCTAGCAGAGATTGGATGCTGTCTTCTCAGCTGTTTCAAAATGGATATAAAAGGCGTGTGCTTCTTCTGGCTAATGAAATCTGTGATACTCTAAAGTAAAATACTCAAATTATCAAAAGGTGATTTAACACATGCTTTAATATTTACAATTAAGTTACACATCACTACGGCTCTTAGTTTTAAATTTTCATTGGGTGTAAGGGAAATGCATGCATACATTTCAATATTATACAATAATTCATTTTTATCAGAGGAGAATGTTAATATATTTTATGGATCTCAAGTGCCTTATACATACGCTGTTTTTCCTTTTTCTGTGTGTTCTCTTGTGGTTTATATTTATGCTCACAACAGTAACATTTTATTTATTGCCCTTTATGGAATTTCATTTCTGAATGTGTTAGAAAAATGCCTCTAGTTAAAAGTCTACCACGGTTCTTTTCTTTAACAGTTTGGATCATGCTGTTTTTTTGCTACCATACCTCACTACTTCTTCCACTTTTCTCCACAAAATATTTTAGTTAGAAACCAATCTTGTCCTCACATCCCTCAGTTTTATGGAAAATAGTTCTTCTCCTGAACACCTAGAATGGTGAAAGTCCATCTTGGCTTTTGGGAGAGATTGGTTGCTAGTTCTAGAAATTTCATTTCAATTTAGCATTCAGCTTAAGGTCTTATAAAATGAAGTTTACTTTAACATCTTAATCAAAAGGGCTACTGAAATAAACACGCTGAATCTTTAGAAGAACCCATTGAAAATCCAGGAATGTGATTTGAGACTGGACCTTTATTTACAGTATCCTATGGAGGTACACAGAATTACAACCAACTCAGAATGCTTTCAAAATACATTAGGAAATACATTCAGTCAGTCCACATATATCCTGGCAAGGGGGGGGAAGTCAGACATGTTTGCAAGTTCCAATAGCATAAGAAAAAGACTGTGTTTTGGGCTGGGATTCTCAAATTCTATAACCAACAGAGTAAGAATTTCATGTCTCTGATCTGCAAATGCGATATTGTGATATCATTTAAAAAACACGTATTTTGGTTATTATCCCTGGCTCCTGGTCAGAGCTCCTCAAGATCTTATAATTTCCTAAATGATAGAGATGTTAGGATCATCTTTTTGCTCTAATATTTGGCCTTTGATCCTGGTTGCTGACACAGAGGTCCTAAAGACATTGGAATTTTCTGAGTGCTTGGAACATCTCTTGATGGGCTCTGGATAGCTTCAGAATAATGGCTGGTCACCAGAAAGACCAAGTGTGATTGCAAACTTAGAACTTTCTGTCCCATCCTCCAGAGAGGGGAGAGGGGCTAGAGATTGAGTTAATAATTGATCCTGCCTGCATAACGAAGCCTCCATTAAAATTCCTTAACTACAGTGTTTGGAGAACTTCTGGGTTAGTGGACATACACATACACCAGGTGGGTGGTGGACCCCCAACTTCATGGGGGACAGACAGGGCTTGAGACTATTCAGGACCTTGCCCTATGTGTCATGTCCTCTGCTATGTCATAAACCAGTATGTAAGCAAGTGTTTCCCTGAATTCAGTGAGACGTTCTAGCAAACATTTTATTCCTTCTATTGAACACAAGGGGGATGCAACCAGACAATGGAATATTACTCAGCACTAAAAAGAAATGAGCTACTAAACCATGGAAACACATGTAGGAACCTTAAATGCATATTATTAAGTGAAAGAATCCTCCCTTACAGATGGTTTCACTTTCTGTGTTTTTAGTTACTTGAGGTCTAATGTGGTCCACAATTATTAAAGGGAAAATTCCAGAAATAAACAATTCATAAGTTTTGAATTGCACACCATTCTGAGTATCATGATGAAATCTCGCAGCGACTGACTCTGTGCCCCCAGGATGGGAATCGTGTCTTTGTCCAGGGTATTTACACAGGATACACCACACGACTCAGCCATTAGCCACGAGTAACTATCTCAGTTATCAGGCTGACTATCAGGGTATCACAGTCTTGTGTTCAAGTTACTATTATTTTACTTAATAATAACCTCAACGCATATGAGTAGTGGTGCTGGCAATTTGGATATGCCAAAGACAAGCTGTAAGTGTATGTAAGTATAGGAAAAAACACAGAATATGCAGGAGTCAGTACTATCCATGGTTTCAGGCATCCACCAGGGGTCTTGGCATGTATCTTCTATGGATAAGGGAAGACTACTGTATATGACATTCTGAAAAGGGCAAAACCACGAAGATGGTGAAAAGATCAGTGGTTGTCAGGTTTTGCAGGGAAAAGATAGATAAGGGGAGCACAGAGGATTTTTACGACAGTGAAAATACTCTGTGATACTATAATGGTGGCTACGTGTTATTATGGATTTTGTCCTAACCCACAGAATGTACAACACCAAGAGTGAGCTTTTGTGTAAACTACGGACTTTGGATAATTATAATGTGTCAATGTAGGTTCCTTGATGCTAAGAAATGTACCACTCTGTTGAGGGATGCTAATGAGGGAGGAGCCTCTGCCTGTGTGAGGGCAGGAAATCTCTGGGGGTTTTTGTTCGAGTTTTCTATGAACCCAAAACTGCTCTGAAAAAAAATTAGTCCTCAAAATTAAGTATCATTTTGTATTGTACTAACCACAAACTACCATATACAGGTGAACTTATTTGAAACATAAGAGTATTACAACAAGTTATTATTAACCTTAATCATTCTCTCCTTTTTCACATTTAATAGTCATCTATAGATATTATTTATCTCATAATCCTTTATAAAGAACATCTCTGACTTGTGTCAATCATGGATGTTATGGCAGACTATGCTTACTGTCCATAAAATACCTCTTGCCCTTTTATTTTGCAAGAGAGCCTTAATTAATTTGGGGTGATAATTGGTCCAGCCCTGGGCTGCTCACTTTGTTAGATGTGTGGTTTCCTTCTTCTTTTACAAGTAGGGATTGTCACATGATCCGGTGCCGGCCAATGAAATGGAAGCAGAAGACAGCTTGGCAGAGGAGGAGACAGCGTTATGAGAAAGCTTATTTGTAAGGAGATACCAGATATTTGCCTCATGATGCAATACCACCTGCAAAGTGACCTTGCCAAACTTGTTGGGTGTCAATCTGTGAGTCTGGTTAAGCTTCTGGATCCAACTCCCAATTTATAATAAATACAGAAGAAGGAGGAACATATTAAATGACATAACAGGAATGCTATCAGTAAAACCCAGACAGTGAAAAATTATAGGAAACACAGCCTTATTGCTCTAACAGGTGCATTGCAGAGGAAAAAAGGAGATGCGATCTATAGATTTAAAGAGTTTTGAGAACTGTATCAATCATTTGCAAGGGATCCTGATTTGAAGAAACTACAAAAATAGGACATTTATAAGAATATCAGATGTTTGATGATATCGTTATAATTTTTTGGCATGTAGCAGAGCTGTGTTTATGTCTCAGTAATCTTTCCATTTAGAGATAAATACTGAAATGTCTGCAAATTAAATGATAATGATGACAGGGACTTGCTTCAAAATATTTCTGAAGTAGAAATCTATCTAACCTGATGAATTTTTAGTCTGCTTGGGCTGCCATAATGAAATACCATCAACTGGGTGACTTAACATATTAATTTTCTCACAGTTCTGGAGGCTGGAAGACCATGATCATGGTGCCAGCAGTGGTCAGTTTGTGGTGAGGCTTTCCATCCTGACTTGCAGACAACTACCTTCTCTCTGTGTTCTTACATGACAGCAAGAGAGAGAGAGAGAGAGAGAGATTGATTTCTGCTGTCTCTTCATATAAGGACACTCACTAACCTAATTAATTCTCAAAGGTCCTATCTCCAAATATGAATTTGGAGAGAACATAATTCAGTCCACAGCAATGAGTATTAGCTTTTTATTACTACTATAACAAATTACTGCAAATCTGGAGGCTTAAAACAATACAAATGTATGATCTTACAGTCTTGGAGGTCAGAAGTCTAACATGGGTCTCAGTGAGCTGAAATCAAACAATCAGAAGAGCATCATTTCTTCCCAGAGGTCACCGTGCCTTTTCCAGTTTCCAGAGGCAGCCTGTATTCCTTGGCTCATGACCCTTTCATCTTCAAGGCTGGCTACCAAGGACTGGTCAAGTCTTTCTCACGCTTTCCCATCTCCCTTCCTCTACCTCTGTCATGCACTAAAAAGCACCTGTGATTTCACTGGGCCACTCAGATAGTTCAGGATACTCTTTCCATCTCAAGGTCAGCTGACTGGGACACTTAATTCCATCTGTGAACTTGATTTGCCTTTACAATGTAACCTAAATTCACAGTTCCTAAGGATTTTGACATGTTGAGGGAGGGATATTATTCGGTATCGTAATGGGCTTGTTAAACAACTCAAGCTTTCTTTTGAGATCTCAGCAGGCCCACACCCTAGGAAAGGCCCAAAACTAACAGTCTATGTCTAACAGACCCTACAACTAACCTTCAACAGAACCACGTTGATTCACTAGACCTCTACCTGCCCTTCAACAGAAAACTAAGCATTTTTGAAGGAAAGGCTCTAATTTTTACCCATTATGTTTAGCATCTAATCAAAACTATGAAACATGCTAAAGTACAAAACAACAAACAGGACATAGAGGAAAAGAGAAGTAAACAGGAACAGATCATAGATGTTTTAGGTACTGGCATTTCGAACAGATTATTAAAATAATTAAGGTTAATGAGTAAATCAAATAGAGAAAAAGACAGAGAATTGCAAGAGACTCAGAATCCATCCAAATTGTCAAACAGAAATTTGAGAATTGATAAATACAAGACTGAGGCTAACAAGGTACTAGATTGTAATAAAAGGGCATAAACAACAGGATAAAGACTAGTGACCTAGAGGACAGAACTTTAAAAAGGATACATACTTATTCCTGAAGAAAAAGAATTTAAAAGACATCTGTGCAAAAAATATATCTAACATCCATGTATTAAAATTCTACGATGAGAGGATGAATAGAAGTAAAATTTGAATTAGGAAAAGGAGCAAATCAAACCAATAGAAAGTAGAAGGAAGGCAATAACATATGAGCAGAATTCTCAGAAAAGACAGCAGGCATAGAATAGCAAAAAAAAAAGTTTTTTGAAAGATCAATAAATGTTCAAATCTCTGTCATGACTGATTGAGAAAAAGAGAAAATGCAAGTTAATCACATCATGTAACTACACACATAGCTGTCACACAACAAACGATAGAATTTTTTTAAAAATTTTATTAACTAGTACAAAATAAACCATCCCAAACCTCAGTGGCTTAAAATGAGAAGGCTTTATTGTACTTCACATGTCTCTGAGTTTGCAGGGTTTCAGCCGATTAGGCTGTGCGCACCGAGGAGGTCATGGCAGGCGTACATATACAGGAGGAAAGGAAGGAGGAACTGGGGCCATAAGTCAACCTACCACAGTTGTTAGAAACTTCATGCCAATAAATGTTATGATATGGAAGATGGACAATTTACAAGACAAAACAAAACCGAGAGGGATGAAATAGTAAGGATGAATGTTCCTCTACTATTAAAGAAATTATATGTGAAATTAACAATTTTTTCACAAAGACAGTTCCTGGTAAGGATGACTTTATTGGTGAATTTTCCCCAACATTTAAGGAAGAAATAACATCAATGTTATACAAAGCCCTCCAGAAAGAGAATAAGATATGATTGCCCCATTCAGTTTTGAGATTCAATAGTAAATTTGATAAGGCCATTAAGAGAAAAATTGCAAACTAGTATTATTTCCCATGAACATAAGCAAAGATCCTAAATAAAAATAATTAAAAATTAATACTATATATTAGGGGTAATGTAACATGATCAATTTGATTCATACCAGGAAACCTTGCAAAGATTAGTTTAACATTCAAAACTCAATAAATTTAGGTCACTACATTATACACACAGTAACAAAAAACACCATATGGTTCTCAATAGAGATTTGTATCAAAAATCAGCAAACCAGGGAGAGAGGGGAGCATCCTTATTCTGATAAACTGTATCTACCAAAATACTTCAGCTAGAATCACATCTACTGTGGAAATACTAAACTCTTACCCCTAAGCTTGCAACCAACTTGAAGATGCTCACCAGAACTTCTGTCCAGTGCTGTCCTGGAGGCCCTTGACAATGTAATAAAGCAAGAAAAAGAAATAAAAGAAATAACATGTTCAAAGAAATAAATTCATGGGCTTTCACTGATAATATTTGGAAGTACCATTGTATATAAATGTAAATGAAATGTAATCCAAATTATTATTATTTTGTGTGTGGGAAATACAGACTTAACAAAATGATACCAAAATCTATCTTGGAAAAAAAAAGTGGGAATTGACAGGAGACTTCCGGGTGGGGGTGGGAGGAGAGAGAGAAAAGTGAGTGGTGACTAGGTTGAACATTTATTAATGTATGCTTTCAAGGTATAATCATTAAAACAGTTTGTAACTTGTAATATGGACATATGCCACAGACATATTACTAAATTTTAAAAGTGCTGTTTGCTTTTATTTAACAAAAAGTTGTACTTTTGTCAGTCTAAGGAAAACCACATGTGTATTAAGTGTGTTTTCTTAATAACAGAATGCTGCTGATAGTGCTACTTTTGGAAAGCTGGAATGGGAATGCATAGGGAGTTTCCACTTTAATTTTGCACTTCACTGTTGAAGGTTTGCTTTAATTTTACTGTTACCATGAAAAAAGGTGGTTATGTGGTGAAATTATGAGGTATTATTTTCTTTGCTTCTGTATACGTATCTATAAAAATACTAATGCATTTCATAATGAAACAAAGGAGGTTGGAGAGCTGATATGGAAAGATCTTTTAATGATATTGCTACTTAGGCAGTCTATATCATTCTAGGGATACACTAATCAGCTGTTCAAGATATATATACATATATAAATGTGTATGTATATATGTTTGTATAGAATGTATCTATTTATATCTATATAAAACATTAAGTGAATGAAATCAATGGCTTTTCAATCGATGTTTAGTTTTTCTATAATAAATTTTATTCAAGGGATCTTTTACCAAAGTCCTTGGAAAGCTCTTCCAGAAACCCCGCCTTTTCCTCAAGCAATGTCAATCAGAGCAGAGAGTTCTCTCCACCCAACTGCGTACACACGTTCTTTTCTTTTTTCACTAGTGTATAACTGCAACCCTCTTGGAGAATTTTTTTACCAAAGACATTAAATTACTTCATCCTTGCAAGGTTCCTGTGCACTTTCATATTCAAGCAAATAGCCTGGTAACCTCACAGGAGAGCAGGTCATGAAGTGAAATCATTAAATGGAATAAACAGTTCAAATGGGTCTGCATCTCTGTACTCAGCTTGTGCAAGTGTGGGGCCCGGGAAGCTCACGCCAGAAGCCATTACATGATTCCACCAGCCTCCTGGCGACTAGGCAGGAAAGTTGCTGGAATGAGAGACTCCATGGAGTTCAAAACAAGAGTCTTTGCAGATGGAGAACCAGAGAAGCTGGGAAGCAAGCAAAGAATGCAGACCTTTAGCTAAATGACCTAAGTGGAAATTATTCACCCAGGAGCTCCATCCTGCTGGAAATGCTGGGTCAATCTGTGAAGAAATAAGTAGTTAAAAAAAAAATCTCCAGGCTGAACATTTTTTATTCTGAAAGTTTTATAGTCATGAAACTAGGGGGAATAGGTGGAGTGATCCTTCTAGAATTGTAATGAATTTGACTTTGCTTCTTTGTTTTCCTTTAAAAAACATCGTAACTACCATGGTTAATGGTCTTTTGAAAAACAGTGATTGAGTCAGTGAGTCTGACTCAATTCATAGTGCGCTGCCAGGTTAGGTAGAAGCATTAGCTCCACCTCTCTTGTCATTTATAACGTGGGAAAAAAAAGTATTTGTACTTGTTTCAAAGGGAAGTAAAAACAATCATAAAAGCAGTATAGCCAGTCCTCAGGTTTCAAGGCGAATTCTTCAAAATATGTGTGAGTCACTATTTGAAACTTCCATCAGTTTTTCTCATAGCAAGAAAGTGAAATTCTGTGAAGGTTCATAGAAACAATCGTGCTAACACAATCACCACTACCTAGTTCATACTTTATCATGTGGGAAAATGTATCTTGGGAATCTTAGTCAATATTCTTATGTGCAAGTCACAGAAAACAGCTAGCTAGCTGACTGTGAGATGAGAACTTGTTAAAAGAAAGCCCGGTTCTCTCTCAGGACTCAGGAGTGCTGACTGACTGTGTGGGAACCAGGATGCATCTGGAAGACGGTTATTGCTACACCTGTCTTTTATCTCTGCCTCCTGGACCCAGTAGACAGGTGTTTGCTGCCCCCTCCGCATCTGGCAGGTGGTGCAAGTTCACCCAACAGTTCCTGAGGCTCATATACGCCCTTTGAAGAATTCATATTAGGTTGACCAGACTGAGTTTCAGTTTTAATTCCAAATACCCGTGTCATTGGCCTGTTTGGTCAGGTGTTCATCCCAAATCCAGTTGGCTGTGAGAATCTCAATCCTGTGGCAAAGGTACGGTTCTTAGAAAAAGCATCCATCTTAGGCCGTGCAGAGTCACAGTGGGTTCTAACTTATGGCACCCCAAGACAATGCTGCAGTCCAAGACGACTCCGATGGTACAGTGGGTGTTGGTGGTGCTGGCATGAAAGCACGCAGTCAGGGTGGCTCAGGATAGGCATGTGTAGGACACTTTTGTTACTGTAGACAATGCCGTTGGGGATTTTTGTGGAAATGTTTCCTCAGGGTGGTCTGCAAGAATGGCCCCAAAGGACATACCTGGAAGTCACATTGCATGAGTGCATCTGCTAGATCACAACAAATTATTTTACATCACTAGATTAATGTACTTATTCTACTGGCCATGGATAATAAAGTATTTTGTTTAGTTAAAATCATTCAACCATTTCATAACCTTGCAAGATCGACGCGAAATGGAACTCTCTTGAGGTTTTCATTTGAATTTTCTTGATTACTAATGAAGTTGAGCATCTTTCCATATAACTTTTAGCCATTTAGGTTTACCCTCTCCGAATGGCCTAATTCTGTCTTTCCCATTTTCTATGGGATTGGTTATCTTTTACTTATCTACTTCTAAGACTCCCTTAGGTGTTCTTCTAAGCTTTTATATTGAATTGCATGTACATTTTTAACTTTAAATGTATACAGTTTGAAAGGGCTGGAAGGCTATATAATATTCCATATTCATTCACAGAATCCAACCCTTTCATCTTTCATAAGCAGATACTGAATAAATAAGTCATTTTCTCCAAGGACACCTGTGCATTCAGTACAGCCAGGTATCTGCTTGCTAAGAGCTTTTCTGGTTCTGTCCAGCAAAGTTATCAAGAACTATGTAGGCCCAACACAACTCTAGCCACTGAGGATGTCAACGTGAATGCCACAGCCAGCCCTCATCATGTGACACTTTCCCACCATACTGACCTTCCTAACAAGGCAGACAATGCCTGCTACTTGAGGTTCTAAAATACACAGCGTCTTGCATCTCCCAGGGCTTCTGACATGTTTCATCTTTCTGAAACAAACCTTCTCCATTTCTTTGCCACATTTATCCTTATACCCCTTTTCAACTTAATTATACCCTCATCTATACGGTTTTCCCTTAACTATCTGAGGTGCTGTGCTAGGCATGCCTCCGGCAGACTGCCCTGACGGTCTTCATTTATTTCAGGGTCTGTCTTCCTCCAAATTCTGTGATGCTGGAGAACAGGGCCCACGTGGTTTGCATTCCCAAGTACCAGATACACGATAGGTTTGTAAGAACCATGTGTTGAAGGAAAGAAGAATTGGTAGAATAAAAGAAAAGCTGGGGAAGGGGTGTGTCAGGCCCTTTCCAAACAACTATACGAGGGCTGTCCAGAAAAAAAATCCAGTCATAAATCCCTCTATTTTTCATATCACCTGGCTGGATATTTTCTGGACAGTCCTTGTGTATTCCAATATGATAAACGTGATGAGTGTGCACAAGGTGACAATGCATGCTACCCTATGTAGGCATAGCATCACTAATAGAATCATTTATTCTCATTTCAAAGCCCTTTAAACCTTTTTCCTTCCCTGGGCCTGTCATCTTTTCATATGTTTGAGATAAATTTCTAATGACCGTGATCTATGACTATTTGACTTATTGCCACAAATATAATTCAGAAAATTGCTTGTCTGAAAGACAAGCAATTACTTAAAAGTTGCTTTAAATTTTCAGACTTAGCCTAATTTGATCAGCGGTCCTTTTGAGCTGCACACTCAGCAAAAATATTCAAGATGATCCTACTCCAGCAAAATCCATTTTCTACTGCAAGTGCACTGGCAGATGTCTGAAATGGTAAGGCGAAAGTGAATCATCACCTACTGCACTGGGTGAAAAAGTAGTGAATAGACTCCCAGAAGAATTGTGACACTCTTGATAGGTATAAACATTTTTAGGTTGCTTGCCTGCTTGAAAGTTATCAAGAACATCCCGCTATAACTTATCGTGAATTCATGAGTCACTCAATAGCTTCAAGGCCGAATGCACTTGAATTTATGACTGCATTTATTATTTCTAGTTTAATGCTGTTAAGCATTGGAGGTAGTTTGGGAATTACAAGTATTTCCACCAGAATGTATTAATATTAATTAGAAATAATTTCTCCTCACGTGTTCCCTTCTCAAATAGCAGATATCACACATGTAGACATTTCCCTGAAATTAAAGCAACTGGTTCAAATATATTTGTGCATCTGAGTCAAAGCATCCTAACAGACGAAGCTACTTCCTGCTTGCAAATTAAGGTTCTTGGTTGTTCTGTAAAGAAAGCTTAAAGCCCATGATGAACATCATGCTGTACTGTATATTTTTCTGTTCTCTATCCTTGGTACCTGAAAACTGTGCGTATTATTGAATGAGGCAAGGAAGATTATAAAACATATTTGGGATGGAGAAAATGAAGTTCAGAGAAATTAAGTACTGTTTTCAAAAGCCAAGACCTAATATTGCAACCCAGGAGTTGGACTGGAGAGCTCTTTTTTCTGACGACGTATGTTCTCCTTGAGCAATGGAATTGGTTTTATTTAACCAGAGCCTGCGTCGGGCAATTGCTGTCTTTGGGATTCCCTTTCGTGGCTCCTTCAAGAGGTAGGTTCTATCCTAGGGTGATGTCGTAGGAGTCTTGTTGTACAGGAGCATTCTTTCTGTGCTTCCTGAGTTATTTCTTATCACTAGGACAGAAAGAGGTGACTGGCATTTGCCCAAGATAAAGTGTCAATAAGTTAGCGTCCATGTGCTAATTACCCATTGTGGCCACTGGACACCATGGTACCCCAAAAAGATGGGACTCAGCTCCCTCATGTCAGCTCCGTGCTTGTCCCCTCCATGATTACACTGGGCTTTCCCATGCTGTGCCTCACCTTACTCTCACTGACCCTTCTTGTGAAAGCCTTGTTTTGGTTAATCTTCTCTAATAATTATTGTCACACACATTCTGCTTTGTCCTAATTGAGAGCATACACTGTGAAATATTTGGGGCTTAATAGTTAAAATTCAAGTGACCAAATCACAGAATTTTCTATTTGCAAAGTAAGGGAGATTATATGCAAGTACATGGGCTGTCTGGAAAAAAAATCCAGCCATAAATGCCTCTATTTTTCATATCACATGGACAGCATATGTGTGTGTGTATGTATTTTTTTCTCCCTTTACTTTTATCCACTAGAAACTAACCCTTAAGCAAGCAAAGTGATTCAAAGTGATCCAATCAAGGCTCACAGGTATATTATATAGGTATTAAACAGTGTATTAGAAGTTACTAAGAGCTATGGGAAAAAATGAGGTGTGGGAAATGGAAAGTGGCCATATTGAGTAGCAGAAAAAAGTTTCATTGAGAAGATGAAACCTATGTAATCCTTGCTAACAGATGTCACCCCAATAAGTCTAACAATAAAAATGAATTAAAAAAAAAAAAAAAAAAAAAGAGAAGACGAGATTCCAGCAAAGACTGGAGAGTGAGGCTACCCTGGAGCTGAGCAGGTAAAGCAACGTGGGCAGAGTCAACAGGGGAAAGAACGTAAGGCGGGAGCACGCCCAGTGCCTCCCCAGGAGCAGTAAAGGGGCTGGGGTAGCCACAGTGGGCTGTGCAGGACTGGGAGCTGTGGCCGAGTCATCAGTGAGGGGGGTGTGGATGGCGGGGAAGACCACCTAGAGCCTTTGAGGACACGGGCTCATACTGTGAATCAGAAGAGGAGAGAACCACCGCAGGTTGTTGAACCGAGGGGCTGGTGCGATCTGGTACACTCTGACGGCGAGGACATGTGGCCTTTAGTATTTCCCACTTACTCAGCGATGAGGCAAAATTCAACACGCGTGTAAGGACAGATATCACCCAAACCTCGATCAAAGAACAAATCCTGATTTAACGATACTTAGAACTGAGTTCGAATAAAAATGACGCATGGCAAACCCCGCAGGACGTGCAAAAAACAGCCCATTTTTAAAAACTAAAAATAAACCAGTGACGTGTCCAACGGAAGTAGTTGGAAAAAGAACACAGCCTACATTTTTTAAAAACTGAAAAAAGTGTATAATAAAAGCGGAATCAATAAACTAGAAAATGAAGATCTTATCAAATCATTGAAACCCAAAGTTACTTCCTTTAGGACACCACTAACAACAAAACTGGCAAAAGTAATCAGTAAAAAAGAAAAGTTTCAACTCTAAATGTTACTGAGGACAGAACTCTGACTAAAATCAACATGGAAACTATAATAAGACAATAACATCAACAATTTTCAACCATCCGATGATCAAAACACAGACCAAATAGACCAGTTCCTAGCAAGGCCATCCTTCCGAAGCTGGTCCAATCAGAAACTGAAAGTGTCCACAATTCCATAAATGTTGAAGTCATTGGAACAATGGTGTGGTCTTTCAAAATAACTACCAGGCCCCGGAGGATTTACAGGTTTTTTTCTAACAACAATTAACAGTTTTCGACCATTCCACTCTGGAAATAAAACAGGAAGAAAATGTGTCATCTCGTCAGTAAACTTGTCATTCCGCAGCCAGAGGAAGCAGTTGAGGTAAAGGAAATTATCAGCCCTTACACCGCTTGATATCGGCCATTGATATAAGCAAAATGTTAGCACGTCGAGTCAAACAATGTACCAACATTATAATCCGTACGACGTAATGAGGTGGACCTCAGGAACGCCAACGCAGTTTCATTTTAGAAAATGAAAAATTCCATTCGCCACGTTCACGAATCAAAAGATCAAATCTCAAAAGCACTTGATAGACGTCAACACAAACGCATGCAAAGCACGCTTTGTAAATTAAGGATAAAAGCGACTTTCATTTGCTGAAGGGTGTCCACAAACGACCTGGCACAGCAGCGATCTGTCCGAGGACACGGTGGAGGACTCACCTGAACATCCGCGCCGTGACACCGGAGGGGAAGCACCAACCACTCACCAGCAAGCTTTCCCGGTGCTGAGGACTCAGCCCACCTGGAACCCAGGCCAAGGCCGGAAATAGAAAACGCCTGAGGCCCTTTGGTCACAAACACCTTGTTTTCTATTTGGTAAAGCCCTCCACGTTGTGGCTGTTTTTCTGAAGTGATAATAGCTTTTCCTGTCTTCTCTCAAACCAAAGCCACAATTTCGAGGGCGGTTCGCTCCTCTGATGCTTCCCCACCTCAATTTCAAAGATTAATGGAGAATTAATAGGCGGAGGAATTCGGTTTGTACGTTAAACTGTTCTTCTATTTCCTTGACAATCACTCCAAAGGAGAAAGAAAGAAGGTGCGGACAGGAAGGAAGAGGGGCCATTAACACGTTGTCGTCTAAGGAAAAGAAGTGAGGAGTGCAGGCTCTATCGCAGTTGAGACAACGAAGGTCTGCCAGTTACTGTCTCTCTTCCAGTGCCCCCTCCACCCTGTCCTTCTCTGCTGACCTTGGAAATACTAAATCCTACTCATACGGGGGCTACCTGGGCTTTGCAATCTGAAAATTTGGGGGTCCAGCTCTGGTTCTGTTGGCAATTGTGGGACCCCCGATACATCTATCAGTTTCCGGTGGTTGCTGTAACACATTACCATGAACTGGCTGACTTAAAAGGACAGAAATTCACTCACTCACCGTTCTGAAGGTCCGACGTCCATAGTCAAGGTCTCATCAGGGTCACAGTCCTTCTGGAGGCTCTAGGGGAGAGCCTGTCCCTTGACTCTTCCAGCTTCTGGCAGCCACCAGCACCGCGTCACCTCAAGGACAGCATCTTCAGATCTCTCTCGGGTCAGTCTTCACATCGTCCTCCCCTGTGGGGGGTCAGCCCTCACTGCACCTCTTTCCTGTGTGGATGTTTGTGATTGCCTATCGGCCCCACCTGCATAATGCCCCCATCCTGAGTTAAGATCCTTGACTTCGCCATGCAAGGTCACAGTCACAGGTTTCAGGGATTATGATCTGATTTCTTTAGGGGCCACCACTCAGCCCACTACCCTTAATCTCTCCGAGCTTCAGTTTCCTGATCTGCAAAACGGAGATAAGAATGCCAAGCCCATGGGATGTGGAGTGTTGATGTTTCAATAAGAAGCAATGTAAACATGAACTCAAACACACACACACACACACACACACACACACACACACACACACACAAACTCAGCATGCTCAATCAGTGGAGCCTAAAGAAGACTATAACTTATCTCCATAGAGCTTTGGGAGGGAGCTATGAGCATTTATTTCTTAACTTTCTGAAACTCGTAAATCCTTACAGATACAACTGATTTTACATTCGCTTTCATTGTCTCTTCCTCTGCATTTCAGCTTTTCCATGGATGTTTTCCTTGTCTGTCTCCAAAATGCTTAGCTAACAATAAAGTAATATATTACATGGTATCCTTATTATAAGGAATTCCTTGGCTGCAAGAGGAGACAAACACAGTAGACTCTCCGTTAACCAGCACCCATGCCAGATAAGTGTGGTATTCTTTCTTCAATTATTTTTGGCCAGTTGCTTGAGAGTGCCCGTTTGCTTGAATTCTGGTTAACGGAGAGTCTACTGTAGATGAGATAATGGATATTGTATTTTTTAATGAATTAGCCATGATAAGAAAACAGAGAAGGTGGTTACTAATTCTGCCTGGATTTTCCCACAGGAGATGGCTCCTGAGCCAGACCTGCCAATGGTCCACCAGAGTCCACATTTCCTTTAAGCCAAAATTTGTCCACCTTTGCTAGGTTCACAACAAGGGAAATTATAATCATGTTGACATTATCTTTTAAAATTTTTATCTGGGCATCAGAAGTACATGTAACTGGATCCTATGTCTTTCATATCTCTTTGACTGTTTCTTCCTTAGCTTTTTCTTACTTTGTTTTCACAGATCACTTCTCCCGAGATGCTGGTTTCTCTCTCGGGACAAGAGTGGCAGACAAAGCTCCTTGCACTTTGCAGTAAGTGCTGACACAGCCTGACCAGACATGGGGTGGAAAAATGACCAGTATTGCCGCCTGTTTTGACTTAATTCAAGATGATCTAAGATGTGTCCATGTGAAGAATACGCATATCCAGAGGTTCAATGGGTCTGATAATAAGTGACTACTCAGACCACCAACAGGCCCGTCAGCATCGGCATTTGAGCATCGGACCATCTCCCTTCTTGTATAAGCATTTCCCATGCTGTGCTCCTTGCTGTGCTCCTTGCTGTGCTCCTTGCTGCTAGGACAAGAAAATACAGTGAACTCTGGGTGACTTGAGAGCTTGCTAATGTGCCTCTTTCCTCTTGCTTTAGTACTGCCACCATGATCTTTGGTTTCCCATCAAAGTTCCTGAAATAATGGCCAACACACTCTTCCTCAGTCACCTACTTGCATGGTTGGATCTTGCAACCTGAATTATTCTACTGACACTACCATCAGGCTATGAACTTGCAATGCTGCACGTCTCTTCACTGCTTCAAGTGCTGTTTCTGTCTTTTTTCCCAAGTATTATTTCTGGCATTCATTTATTTGCAGTAAAGCTTTGTTTTTGTCTCCTGAGGGTATTTTTCTCTCCATGGTTTTTAAAAATAGATAAAACATGGACAATGGCAGAGGACTTTTTTTTTACCTTTTAGTATTGACCATGAAATTTGCATTTACTACTGTATCATTTATCAGCATATTTTGATAGACCAAATCTTTCAGCTTCAATTTAATATATTTGAGAACAACACACATGTATTAAAATGTATAAACTTAGGTGGAAAGAATCCATTGTTTGCTTGAATAATACTTCACACATACACACACACACATACACACACACGCACACACATGCACACATTACCTCCTTTATACCTACAAAGTCAGGGCATTCATAAGCCAAATCTGACAAAGACTGAAACAGTTGGGAGATGATCTTTCAATTCTACAACATTTTGTGGGTGGCTTGTCTTTAAGCAGTTGTTCTCTTATAAAGAGAGACGATGTAACACAGCAGCTCATTTTCAATGTCAACTGTTACTCAGAGTTGAAAATTTAAAAGTTCTACTAGCATTATGTTAGAATGAATTTGTAGCTATAAAGCATAAAACATGAATGATAACAATAATTTCAAAAGATTTCCAAATGAAAAAAACTAAAAGGAAATCACCCTATTTAATAAATTTGCACAATTCCTCTATCTGTGGGGTTAATCTTCCTGTCACATTTTGGACAGATTCTAACCGCCATTTGTCCCCTGACGTCCTTCACTCACTTGTGTTTTCCATGCCCCCGCCCCATGCACTGTTCCCATTCTATTCTTCACTGTTTCACTTTGTTCCTTAATAGTGTTTACGCCTCCTTTGCCAACATTCCTTATGTTGTAACTTTGGTATTCTCTTCGTGTATCTCTTTATACCCTGCCCTTCATATCTCCTCTGGTGTCAATACCATGCCATTTTGATATTGGGCTTACATCTCTCAGCCACTGCAGTCCTTTGGTGAAAGGTGGAGGGCAGGTGGAAAGAGAGCGAGGCCCTTCCTCTAGCCCCAGTCTTCCTCTCACACATCCAGGCACCCTCTGCACATCCATGCCTTTGTGTCCCATTAAGATCGCCAACTCCACATGCTTAAAACATCCGTTATCTTGACCTGCAAACCAGTCCTTTCTGTTCTCTCTGTCTATTCATGCCAGTTTCTGAATCTTTCAGTTCCTCTAGTTTAACACCTTTTATTCGACTGTGATTTGTCTTCTCCTTCCAACCAATCATAAAAATCTATGAAATTCATCTCCACAGGGCCATTCGCCAAATGACCAAGTCTACTTTGTCAGCCTTCATTTCTATCGCTGAAAGACGAAAGCTAACATTTATCTCAAGCCATAGAATGTCCGCGTGTATACGTTACTTAATTTATTCATTTTAAAAAGGAGGGTTATGTTTCCATTATTCCAAGTTATCAAATATACATTGGAAAGGCTAAGTCACTTGCCAAATGCCACACCTGTATGGTAAGCGATGTGGCTAGGAGAAGGTCCCAGGTCATCGCATGCCAAATATCCTCTTGTTTGTTTGTTTGTTTGCTTGTTTGTTTACAATATAAAATGATGTTTTCTAGAGGTTTTCCAGCTTCAGTCTTTCCCCTCACATCCCTTCACAAATATACTTCCTGGTAAGAGTACAAATGGTGTCTTTAGCCACTTGGGAATCATTCCCACACTCAATCATTTCCACCCAAAATGTTCTCAACCTCAGCTCCCAGGTAATTTGGCCACTGCTCGGTGCAGCCCTTTCCCATCAGAAGAATGCTTCCTGTTGAACATCTATTGCTCTGTGTTTACATTGCTTTCCAGGCACATAAGACACAGGACACATGTCAAGGTTATCTGAGTACTTAACTCATTCCTTCTACAGTGTTCAAATTCAATTTGTGGATCTCTTCCTTTCCCACAGAAAAGGAATGTCTATCACAGAGCCTGGACCACAGGCGGGACATCATAAGTCTTTGTAGAGTGAATCCTTTATTACTTGATGGGCTGTTGAGTTTTTCATTTAAATAGTGTGAAAGTTTTGATCTTTCCTGAAATATTTTAGACACGCAAAATGTATATAATGATATGGTGCATACCCTTCAACACACTTGCTAGCTTAGAAAATAAACACTACTGATCAGTTTCTTGTGCATCTCTAGCCATCCACCTACCTTCTTCTCTGCTCTGAGTTGGATGTGCTTCACTCTCATTCATTCAGCTTTTACTTTTCCTACTTACATACGAGTCCTCAAAGATCACAAATACACTCCCTAGTGAAAGCGAATTAATTCTCAAGGAAGCAGAAGAAACGGGTGATTCATTTCTTTGAGGCTCACTGGCTCTCTTAGATCTGCAGTTGGATTTCCCTCAGGACATTCTGGACTCATATTCTGTTGAAACATAAGGCTAATATTTATTTTTAGTTTAGGAAAACATATATGGTCAGCTTCTCAGGTCCCTGGAGAAAAAACAGGAAATTTTCTGTGGCACCAGCTGTTTCATTGAGCCTGAGAAGGCTCGCTTAGTTAGGTCCCTTGGTTTCTGCTCTGCACTAATATATTTTTATCCAGAAATAAAGGATCTGTCACAATTTCTTCCTCCATGAGAAACTAGACATGCGATATAATAAAATTTTTCAAACTTTGTCTTTCTCATTGTACTTTCAGAATATTATTTTAAAGTGTTAGGACATGTATGCCAACAAATTTGAAAACTTGGGGAAAAAAATCAACCAATTCCTTGAAAGGTATCATTTATCAAAACTGACATAGATATTAAAAAAATCTAAAATCTCTACATCTATTAAATAAATTAAACTCATTATCATAACATCTTATTCTGGACAGAGATGATTTCACTAGTAAATATTTGAGAAAGAAATCAATCTTATTTAGAAAATATATGCTGAAGAAATGCTTTCCAAATCATGTCATGAAATTAGCATAATTCACCAAAACCTGAAAGACACTACAAATATCCATTAAAATATCCCTCATAAACATATATAGACTATATGTAAAAAGTATAATGCTTTATGATAGGCATCAATCAATGTAATCTACCGTATCAGCAGAATAAAAAGTAAAAACCCATTTGATTATGTCAGTCAACACAGAAAATAAGCATATGACAAAATTCAATACTCAAGCATGATAAATATGCTCAGCAAACCAGGAATAGGAGGAAATGTGTCTCATTTGAAAAAACAGCTATGAAAAATCTACAGCTAGCACCGTGTATAATGATGAAATAGGAATATTTTCTCCTAAATTTTGGAGCCAGGCCAGGATGTACACTCCCACTATCTGTGTTAAAAAAATTTTTTAAGTGTAACTGCTAAAATAGAGATGAGAGAGAAAGAGAAGGAAGGAAGGAAGGAAGGAAGGAAGGAAGGAAGGAAGGAAGGAAGGAAGGAGAGGAACAGAAAGGGAAAAGGCCAGGATATAAATATCATAAAGGAAGAAATAAAATTGTCTCTATGCGTAGACACTTAATTGTTTATATGTAAAATCCCAAGGCATCTATAAAGTAACTTTACAAACTAATGAAAAAATTTACCATGATTTTATGATACAAGGTTAATGTACAAAAGTCAGATGTATTTTTGTATGTTGACAGTAAACAAAAGGAAAATAATACAAACCAATTATTATACAATGGCATCAAAATATGAAATTATTAAGATTATATTTAATGAAGGATAACCAAGGCTTCTACACTGAAAACTAAAACAAACTTCTAGTAAAAATTCAAGAAAACCTAAATAAATGCAAGGATAAACCATGTTCATGGATTGGAAGACTTGATATTGTTAAGATGTTATTTCTCTACAAACTGATCTATAGGCTCAACACAATTCTAATCATTGTATGTTAAAATATGTTTAGTAAAATGTTAGTGGTACATGGGTATTCACTACAAAATTTTTTTTAATTTACTGTATGTTTGAAATTTTCATAGTAAAATGTTGAAAAAACAAAATAGAAATAAACTTTGAAATGAGAAAGATATCTAAAATATAAAATTAAGAATTATAACAATGATCATTTCACAATATAAACATTGAATCATCATTTTATACCCCCAAAACTAAAATTGTGTTCTATGTCGATTATAACTCAATAAAAAATGAATTGGAATAAATCAGCTGTCACAGACATTGGCAAACAAGACTTCAGTGTGCTTGGCAGGTGGGATCGCTAATATTAACAGTAAATCTAGATCCAGACACGAATGCAAGAGATCGAGCTTCTCATAACCATGAGGGACTGCTTCCTGGGCAGAGTTTGCCCTTGTGGCTGGGAGACAGCCAGACTTTTCTTGAATACAAAGACAACAGGGGAGCTGAGTTGCACTCTCACTAATTTTTAACCTAAATTGAGAGACTTTTCCACTTGGGAGGGTGCAGTGAGGAGATGAAAAGAGACCAAGAGATGCTCAAATTTGTCTTTCTCTGATTCAAAGAGAATAGCAGCAGTGAGGACCAGGGCTTTGTGAAAACACGGAAAGCTCCAGGTTACTGAAGGGGGAGCTTATATTCTTAAGGAGATCAAAGCTTCAAGTCATTAGTTTCCTACTGCCTTGCTGAGCAGCTTGTGTCCACCCCAAATTAAGCATTGATTTTGAACAGGTAGTAGGGAACTTGGAATAAAACCAAATAGGCAATTATACAATATGGAATTAAAATTCAGTAAAGGCTAGATATTCAGTGAAAGCTCCATGGATTGGGAAACAGAACAATTATCCCCAAACTAAGCCTTTAGGGGATGCTTATCATGAGGTGGTAGATGGCCCGAAAGGATTCAAGAACAAGGAAGACCGAAACAGCAGAATATCAACCTAAAAATGTGAGAAGGGGTTTAGAATCACACATTAACATAGATCACGAGAAAAGGGGGAAAGCAAGCAAAACGTGGTTGGATCGGGTGACTAGGTGTCCCCCTAATGAACCTCCCTAACGAGCAGGGAGACTAAGCATGGTGACTGGCAGGGACTTAGTCCCTTTGGGCTGCTGTGACAAAACATTCCGGACTGGCTGGCTTATAAACAACAGAAATGTACTGCCCACAGTTCTGAAGGCAGGAAGTCCAACATCAAGGGGTCAGCGTGGTTGGGTGAGGGACCACTTTCTGGTTCCCAGCCAGCAGCTTCTCGCTGGGCACCTCTCTGGAGCCTCTGTGTAAAGTCACTCACCCCACTCAAGAGGGCTCCACTCTCATGACTTAAACACCCCCAAAGGACCCACTTGCTTGTAACCTACTACTAATCCCCCCGCCTTTGGGGTTTTGGATTTCACTATGTGAATTTCAAGGGGACACAGTCAGATCATAGCAGACAGGCAGGTCATGGGAGGCAGCTGCTGAGTGCCTGGACGCTTTGTCTCAAAAAGATGGCTAGTCACCCAAATCCCTAATTGTGTCACCTAACAGCCTCCTGTTGCCTAGTGAGGGAACATAATGTCTCCCTGTCACCATGAAGAAGTGTCCTATTTACAAATGTTGCACCAAGGGCACCTTAGAGTAAGCAGCCCACACAAAGCAATCGTTCCGTGAATGGGAATCCAAGACACTCACGCTGATGCCTTAGACTGCGCTCGGAAGGAGGGGAGATGTGTCCTGTACAGCTTCAGCCAGTTGTGGGTGGAGGGAGAGCAGCCAACGCTGGGCCTGCTTTCTGTGGCTGCCGAAGCCCGTTACAACACGTCAAGGAGCCAGGCAGTGGAATTCGAAGCGAATCCCTCTCTTGGAAAACGACGTCTCAGCACAGTCTGCCGAAGGAGCTGCAGCAATACCAAGGCGTGCCAGGAAAGGGAGGCCGAGGGTCCATCTTCCCCATCCTATGTGAGAGAGGAGGGTCTCCACAGTCAAGTGGTTAACCTGATTCATCTGCGGACTTGTATCACCATCATCCCCAAGCCATTAAAACGTAGACCTCCAGGCTGAGCTACACACACACAGGCTTTTGAGGGAGGGAGAAAGGCCGTGTTCATCAGGAACAAGAGTGATGCAGCCAAAGAGGGATTATGGAAAACTGAATCCAACAAGCCTTTCCTGCAAAGTTATTCTGTGCAATCCTCGTGTGAGGGGGTGCTTGGTCCCACCTTCTAGTCACGTATTTAATCATGATGTTGGGCCCTAACATAGTTCTCATCCTCTGGGCTTGTCTCAGTAATTGGATAGATCAGGTGTATCCAACCTGTGGCCCAGGACGACTTTGAATGTACCTGACACAAAGTCTTAAACATGATGAGATTTGGGTGTGTTGTGAACCTTTTTGTAGCTCATCAACTATGGTGAGTGTGAGGGTATTTCATGTGTGGACCAAGACAATTCTTCCAGTGTGGCCCAGGGAAGCCAGAAGGTTGGACTCCCGTGGGGTAGATAATACCTGACACAGGAAGTGGAGGCAGGGCAAAAGCCTTGTTGAGGAGAGACACCTGTGAAAGGAAAGGAATGGGGGCAGGATTGGGCAGGGGAGCCCCACGGGGATGCAGGATGACAGAGCCTCTGCTGGCCGAAAGAGGGCGCTCCAGAGCAAAGCTGGTTCCTTAGACGTGACTTAACCTTGGGCAGAGTTGAGTAGGCCCTTCTCAGTCAGGGTCTGGGGGCACCCCTGCGCATGACCTGGGGCTGTCCTGAAGGAGCAAAGTGCTGGAAGTCACTAGCCAATCACAGTTCTCTCAAGGAGGCAGTCTTGAAGGGGGACCTAAGAGGCACATCTCTGTGTATGCAGAACACAAATAAGGACCATCTGCATCAGCTCCTATACAGTCTGATGAGAGAGAGGAGCTGCCATAGGGCTGATTTCAGCAGTGCACCCCAAAGTCAAAAGAAGTCTCTGATTGGTCCCCAGAAATCAATAAATGAACATGAACTAGGAGACCCTGAGAGATCATCTGACAGAGCACTGGTCTACCACCACTGAGAAAGTGGAGACGCCTATAGATGGTCATGGAGCATCCCCCACTTGGAGAAGGAAGGGGCAGGCTAACTGCACCCTGAGTGTAGCTGGACTTTGTACAATCAGGGATAGGAGTTCTCGGGGCTGGGGGCTCACGCTTAGGAAATGTGTAGGACTCATTCACTCCCGTCCACTCGTGTGAGCAATCCACTCTGTGCCTCTTCTCAGGAGGCAAAACTACGAATATAATGGTGCCTCTGAAATATGCAGAGTTCTGGTAATTATGGGGGAGGGCAGGATGCCAGCCCACAACCTCTTCAGGTCAGATGCCCAGGGGTAATCACCACCCACACAAGGATGGCATCCATTGTGTGAGCTCTGGTTGGAAACACTTTCCGTAGAAAATGCATTATCGAGTGCACAGAGCATCCAATGATACAAATTCTTACTTAGTTCCACTGTTATTAGAAAAGTATGATGATAAGAATGCAAGATCAAACTAGTACAAACTAGTACATCCAACATTGATCTATAATATTTAACAATATTTCAGACTAATAGTATCCCTTTGAAATGTAATCTCTAAAGGTGAGACTGATGGGCAATCAGAAATAAGGGGTGTTTCAGGTTGAAAACATTGAAATAGTAGAGAGATATTTTATCACCATGGTTATTACATAATAAGTGGGCAAATTCTTGACTTTATAGTTATTTTTTTAGAATTATTAGAAAAGAAAAGTCAGCACTGAATATCATGCCTGTTCTGCTGACTTTGGAGAAAGACTAACCAGCAAAAACAATCACCCAGGTCCCAACAGCCATGGGGACCTTATGAACAGTAAATGTTTTTCTCTTTCACACTCTTCAAGAGGATTTCTTATCCTGATGATGGAACCCCGTTCTCAGAACAACTTCTACTTTATTTGAGTCACAATAAAATCTGCTCCCTCCTCCTCCTCTTGGGTCTTTCCTCCTCTTCTCCGTGTTCCTTCTCTTCCTCTCTTCCTTCCTGCTTCTCTTGTAGAGCGTCTGTCTCCTTCTCTGCCATGAGGGCTGTCTGCAGACATCACATGAAATGCTTAACCCTCGCGGGCAAGTCAGAAAGCAGAAATGGGGGCCTCGTTTTAGAGGTGCAGAAAATGAGGCTCAAAGAGGTAAAGAGGTGTGCCCACTTTCTTTCCCCCACATCACTGCCTGCTGTTTTATTTGCCTTTCTCATGTATCTCTGTCATAAAAGAAGAGTCAAAAGTAAATTTTAAAGTCTCAGGCAATTCATTTAAGTATTTTCCTGATGGAGTTTTCTGGGGTGTGTGTGTGTGTGTGTGTGTGTGTGTTTGTAACTGATGATTGACATTCGTGATGTGACGTGAGTGGTGAGAGGAAGAACAGGTCTGAAAGGAAGGGTGTCCTTGCGGGAAGTAAAAGCTGGCCGGTGCATGGTGCCAAATGTAAGAAACCAGCCTGGAAAGGCTATAGGTTGTATGATTCCAACTCTAGGATATTCTGGACAAATAAAAAACTCCAGAGAGAGTGAAAATGATCTGTGGCTGCCGGGCGTTAGGGGGGACAATGCATCGACAGAACCCAGGATTTTAGGACGATGAAACTGTTCTGGATGCTGCTGTGATGGTGGATACAGGCCTGTGTCTTTGGCAAAACCCACAGAGCGGTAGGACACAAAGAGTGAACCCTAATGCAAATACAGACTTCGGTTAATAATAAGGTATCGATACAACAATTATAACAAAAGTACTACGTCAAGGCGAGAGGTTAGTCATATGAGAGATTAGAGGTGGGGCGGGGGAAGGGTATGGGAACCCTGTACTTTGTGCCCAGTTTTTCTGTAAACCTAAGATTGTTCTAGAAAATAATGTCTATTCATTAATAACAACCAAACAAACGAAAACAAAAAAGTAGCTGGTACAGGAGCGGGGTTGGCCAGTGTCCAGATGATGAAAAGAGACCCCAATTTTAGGTCATACTTTAAAGTTGCTGCTAAATGCCTGCATCCCAGCAAATAGTGCTGAGTGGCTTTAAGTCATGAACAAAGGGTAACAATTCTAATATAAATTTCCATATTTCTCTATTCAGTGCAGACAACACACTCATGCCTTTAAGTTGGGGACAGATGGTATGGTGACAGGCGGTGGGTATTCATATGTGTGGAACTGAATCTCATTACACTCTAACAAGAAGATCATAATGGAGACAATCAAAACTAAGTCTGGCTAATCATCTCTAAGAGGTGTTGAATTTTTTTTTACCTTAAACTCAGGGCAGGGGCATTTTCATGCAAAGTCTGAGAACTCTGATGATGAATGTCACTTCCATTACCTTTACTTCCTCTGTTCCTTGAACATCTAAGTAGACCATTCAATTTAAAAATCTAATTTCCAATGAAATTACAGTGGTTTTTATTGCCATGTTTATGTTAACATAGGAGAAATCAATTCCTTTTCTTCCCTATTGTTATTATCTTGCGAGAAGTCCTTTAAAATATCTGCTATAGGGAGTTCCCTGGTGGTGTAGTGGCTTAAGGCTTCAATGCTCTCAACGCTGAGGCCTGGGTTCAATTCCCAGCCAGGGAACTACCCCCCCCCCAAAAAAAAAAAAAATCTGCATTCCACCCCTTAAGATATTTGCAATCAGCAAAGGAAAGAGTCCGAACATTATCTGCCAGTCTCATTATCAACAAATCTCAATAGATAGTTAACTACATAGGTCTCTGTTTCAGCTTACAACATAAAGTATTTGTATGGACCAGACTTACTTTAAAATGCACTGAAAATACTAGCAGTCTCATACGGTTGTGGAACACATTTAATTAAGAATATCCAGCCATGCAAGACTTTGCGGGGTAGAAGTAGTGAAATGTTTGCTTTCTTTTCAGAATTACTGACAACTTTAAAAATCCAGGTCTATTTAAAAAATGATCACTCTATGGCCTGTGAGCAACCTAGGACAGGTGGAGCCAGAAATTCTTCATTCACCACAGGGAATGAGCTTCGTGACCTGTAAATGCGAGCACGCCACGGGCTATGAATATGCATGTCAGAAATTGAGTGACTAAACCACAGGCATGGTAAAGACACAATGGCTGATTGTCCGTATAACTGAGGGCTGCAGCAGCAGATCGGGGGCTGACAGAATGCGTGACGCTGGATGGACATTAAAATCAGAAAATATGGCTGAGCATCTGTCATGCACAATGTGTTGAGGGAGGTGGGGTTAAGAGGGGGTTAGTTTATACAAGAAGACAGACTAATCTGAAAAGTCTCTTGAGACAAATTTACAGCCATGCCACGTAAAGTGATACAAGCCTTACTTCGAGCTCATTGCTGAGGTGCCAAGACAGAAAGGAAGTCCCCAGAAATAAATCACAGGAAAAGAAATCTGTGCGTAGAGGTATAGCTTTTCTGGAGGGGTATCAGAGAGAGATAGTTGCCAAAGCAAGGGACTGACCTGTCATTTCTTTGTGGAACCAAGAATAGAGGCCTTCAGCCTGCACAAAGCAGGTCATGGTTAAGGAAAGCACCTATAACCCTACAGGAAACTGATCCACTTAATGAATTCATTCACCTACCCACACAAAAAGACAAGAAGCAACCCTGGCTACCCTTTGCCAACTCTAGGGGAAAAATGCATCTTAACCCAGCCCTGCCCATGAAGGTGGTTTAGAGTACGGAAGTATTCATACTTGAGATCCAAGAACACAGAATATGAGACATTTACACAAAGCAGGTTTCTTATACCTGTGGAGATACTACTGGACATTTAGCAAAAGAAATGGCAAACTCCCTTGGATCCAAGTTATTGGGATTCCCAGACAGGGCTCTGCTTTAGTCACAATCTAAAATTATAAAACACACAAAAGAATAAGCCTCTGGAAGCAAGAGACAGCACATGGAAAAAGGTAGAAGAGTCCCAAAATCTAAGCGATTTCATTGTCCAATAGGAGCTATAAAATATGCAGTTTTAAAATGAATAAAGGTGTTTAGAATGTAAGAAAATGGCACTATGAGAAATGACCAGATCAATTTTAAAAAATGAGATAGCCTATAAATAAAAGGAAAGCCTAAGCATTCAAAATTAAATCTCAACAAATGGGTAAACTTGTAGATTAGATACAGCTGAAGAAAAAATTGATAAGAAGGAAGATTAATCCCAACAGTAGTTGTCAGTTTGGTTGTATATTTGAATCTCCTAGTGTTAGTTCCATATTTTTTGAGTGTCTTTTCTGTGCCAGACATGGATGAAAAGATCAATAAGACTCAAACACTAAGAATTTCAAGGTGCATCTTTAGGCACAGGGAGAATTACCGCAAAATCCAAACCAACTAAATGTTGCGTTTAATCAGAAACGAGATGGCAGCAGCAATTTAGTGCAACTTGAAGTAGCATCACAGTAAAGGGATATTCAGAAATCTCCACCCATGGCAGTATGCACGGGAAATGTGTGTATTTCACCCCAGTAGGTCCCCCCAGCTGTAGGTCCCCCCAGATCTGCTGGACTGAACTTTCCAGGCTGCAACACTCCATGGTCTTTGCTACCTCTGCTGTCAGGGTCCTAGCAGTGACAGCATTCCCACCACTGTGGCTGGCTCTCTGGAGTTTCACAAGTGAGTCTCTTGAGTCTCCTCTTTCCTGAGGGACACTTACCCCATGATCCCCTCGGGAGAGCAGGAAATGATCGCCTCATGAACTCACCACTTAGTCCTAGGCCCATCCTAACGTGCGTGGTGGTGGAGGGAAGAGTTCTGGTGGTGTTTGCTGTTTGTGTACAGCATGAACCAAAGTCTTGTAGGAAATCCGTGGGAAGGTGGCTGAGCCCCAGGGATGACAGTTCCATGATTGAAAAATGTGTCATTCTCTGCTTTAGGCCATCACCTGCATCTGGGATCACTGGGAACATCTCACTTACACCATGCATGGCTGTGACAGCAATCACACTTCACCAACCCAACCTTAAAAATAAATTGAGAGTGAACCCATTAACAAGCTTTTTTTCTCTTGCCATATCCTTTCCTCATAATTAATAATTCCTAGACCTATTTTGAAAAATAAGCATTGTATTTGATCATTAAAATTTTCATTAGTCCTCTAAAATTCTTGAAATGTTAAGAAATCCCATTTCAATTGTTTCCTAAAATGAATTTCACTACAAAGTGTTCACTATCTTTAATAATGGCCAAACAGTGATATTAGTACCTTCTAACTCACTAGTTTGGTATGGTTTTGATTGATGACATAATGTACATTAATGATGATGTGACAAGGACAACTCAGTAGGTCTACAGCTAGAGCCCCGATTTCTATGATATTAGACATTATACTGCCACCTAGTGGCTTCTTTTATTATTATACACTAGAGAGAACAATCTCATCGTCAGTATTGTTATTTCAAAAAAAATCAGAGCAATGACAATCCAGATATTAGCACCTGTTCACTATTACGCAGAACTGTTCATCTATTGTATTTTGCCATGTATAATGTGCATTTTTTAGCCCAAATTTGTGAGGGAAAAACAAGGATGTGCATTATACATGGGCAGTACTAATCCCATATCTATATAAATGTTTTTAATTCTTTTATTTATGCTTATGAATTAACAGTAACTTTAGAAATTAATAATACTATTCATATGCAAAAGAATACCCTGAAGTACAATAATCATTTTTATATAAAAATACTATATTTGTAAAATTTCTTGTACCTTGTATCGGTTCTTATGTTTTGTAATTATTTGTTACATAAAATTTCTTCTACCCTAATATGTTTTAAAATGCTAAAATCCCTTTTTACAAAAAAAAAATCCCAGGTAGCTAAATGTAAACAAATAAAATTTGAATTAAAAAATTAAAACAAGAGATTTTTTCCTGAAAGTTTGGGCCAAAAACGTGGGTGTGCATTATACCCAGGAACACATTATACATGGCAAAAATACGGTATCTCCACAAAAGATTCATAAAGTTATGATTTTTAAAATCACAATAGAAGAAAAAATCCCAATAATTTTATTGATCTTGTTGTCTTTTCACGATTTAATAAAACCAAACAATATGATATTTTAATGCATTTGATAAAAATTTATAGAATTTGAAAGGTCAAGTTTTCCTTATAAATAATATTTTTAAATTTGTCATTCTACATAAGAAAAAACCGTAGGCCCAGAATGGAAAACATATTGTAAGCATTTGTTAAAGTTCTCATAACTGGTTGGTAAATTCAGATGAAAACCTCAGGGATTGTGGTGCACAGCTAGAGATCCTGCTGTAATTTGGCTTTCTTCATTAAGAAAACAATCTCACTAATGTATTGGGGAGAGCACCAGCTAGTCTCGGAAAGAATTAGCAAGATGAGAAAAGCTCCATCATCATTTTGTGGCAAAAAATTAAATGTCCCTTGAAACAGCACTCGGGTATAAAGTGAGATTTGCTGCATTTTGATTTTGGAAAGCTAAAGGACATCTTGGGGACATAAACTTGGGCAGTGCTTCAGCTCAATGTGAAGCTCATCCCTGTCACATAACTAATATTTTTATTAAGACAAATTATATATATATATAT
>PVJL010004810.1:0-121225 GCA_004026885.1 Lyroderma lyra
GGAACTCCCTCTATTATTTTAAAATTAAAAATTAGTGTCTCATATATCTAGTTCCAGCTAAGATGTGAGATTGTGCTCATCATACAACAAGAAAACACTAGATAAACAAAATAATACTTGGCTTTAAATATACCCAATTCCAGAGAGAAATGAGCCTTTCATAAATGAGAAATGATGAGGAACTGCAAATTAAGAGAGGATAAAGGAGGAGGCATGTCATGCAAAAACAGAGTTTTGTGGGATGAGGAGAAGCAAAAACTTTTAATGAAAGCTTGGGCTGATAGGACTGTTTTGAATCTGGAAGAACCCCAGTATAAAAAGAAATCTCTTGGCTGGATAGCCATGACCTGTAAGAATCTGTTAAGTAAGCATCTGCGGGGATAGGATGGAGAACAGAGAAAGATATCACAGTGTTATCAGAAACTGAGGTTCAAGGACCTAAATGGAATTCATTTCAGAGTTGAATTGAAATTAGATAAAGCTTCAACCTGGTCCCAGCTCAGCTAGGCTTATGATTAGCTTCATCCTAGCAACCTGCACAGGGAAAGGACAAGCCCTTACCAGGAAAAGCAAAACAGAGGAAGCAGACATATAAAATGGTTCAATCTTTGTTGAACCTTTATTAAAAAAAGTTGATCATGTCAAACATTAAAATGTATGTAAAGACAGAAGAAAATGTGAACCTGTAATACAGATAATTATAAATAGGAGTCTCAGTTTCAGCTAAGGATATATGAAGTTGGAAAGAACGCTGCTCTCATTTTTATAACATGTATAATATAAGCCAGATGCTGTATAAAATGTAAGATTCCTTAAACACATCAGAGAACTGAGGTCACAAGACAATTGGTTCATCTGAAATCTGAGAGAAATACGGCTGTCTCCAGGAAGATGGGGGACATGAGCACTTCCTTTCTCTGGGTAGGCACTGGAAAAATCACTAAGTGGTAAGAATTCAGTAATTTCTTAATACACTGCTAAAAGCAATTGCAGAGTAATGTAAGGGCGTAGAATCTTCAGGAGCAACAGGCACAAGCAAGAGAAGTGTGCTTCCTCAAGCAGGCTCTTTTCCACAGATCTGACTGGGTGCTCAGGAGAAAGACTGGTGTCATCTGAGAACATGAGAAAGCCTTACCCCAAAAAGATGTATGAGGCAGCTACCTTTGGAAATATGCAATGTCCCACCCAAATCTATCTCCCCAACAGCACTGCATCCAGTGATTTTAGATGTCTTTTTTTTTTTCCTTTTTCTGGGATAAAAGCACAGGTGAACACTAGTTGCTGCTAAAGGAACAGAACAGATCAGAAATCCTTTCTATTCCCGAGGGAGAGATAGGAAAATGTCATGGCCGCAGACCAATAAAAATCCCCTACTACTGAGGAGGAGGACAAGATAACTGAATTATCCACTTTTAGAGACAGGAATACAGTGCCTCCCAACAACTGATGTGAATCAGAACAAGGCATGCCCTGTGTCTCAGCCCATCATGGCCAAGCTAGTGAGAACTGAGTGACAAGTTACATCAGAATACTACTGGGTTAGGGGTTAGTGCACTAAGAAGGACCTCTCTGAGGCACAAATGTAAAGGGGAGTCTTTAGGTGAGGGGGAGCTGACTGAGAAAAACCCCAAATTATTAGCCCACATGCTCTGCTTAAGGTGATATTAGAATTTGAAGCCTTTGGTGTGATCGGGGTGATTTGTAAGAACAATAGAACATAACATGGCTCAATTTCTGGTTATACTGGCTAACCTCACCAATCAAAGGGAAATTCAAGAACTGAAAAAGACAATATGTGAATCTAAGAATTCATTGGGTGAGCTTAACAGTGACTGGACACGGCAGGATCAAAAGAGGCCATTGAACTCAAAGGCAGTTGTATACATAGAAACACCCAAAATGAAGCACAGAAGGAGAATGATAATAATTAAACAGAGATTTAGCAACATATTTTACCTTTAACATTTCGATCTGCCATCCAGCTGGCCTTGCCCTTGTATAAGGAGTAATGGGGTGAATTTTCAGTTGTTTTCCCATGGGGATATACAATTGACCTAGCATCATTTATTAAAAAGACTCTTTCCTACCTTGCTCTGCCATGACTCCTTTACATGGCTATATGGCTAGTACTGTAATTCATAGTAAATTCTTAAAGTTATGCTCCCTTCTGTTGTAGGTGGTAACAAATAGAAGAGAACAGCTTAGAAACTTAGTTTTTACTGCTTTTCAGCCACTGACTTGTAAACCATTGTCACAATACTGACTAAACACAGCCCAATCTGAGACTTGCTGCTAATCGCTGTCCTATGTGTTTTTGGTGGTGATTGGCTTTTATTTTCCTGGGTGCACATACCTCATGATTCAGTTTATGAATGGAATAGTGTAAGGGGATATTAAAATACAGTTGTTTAATATTTTAATATCTCCATCATAGTTCTCAATGCATTAGGCTTTAATTTGTGACATTTGAGTAGGTGTTAACAGAAGTTAAAAGTTAAGTGTGAGATATTTTGAGTATATACAACAGAGAATAATACAGTTGGTGGGCATTATTGCTATAAATAATGTTTCAAATGCCTCTTAATACACATGTTCAAAATTTCCCTGAAGATATACCTAAAAGTAGAATTACTAGGGCTTTAGAGAATTAGCTTGTTAAACTGTAACAGATGATGGATGCCCAGTTTTTTAAAAAAAGTATTTAATACTTCAAAAATCTATGTGTTTGGTTAGCTCTAAACCCTTACCAATAATTGATATGGTCATGTTTTTTTGTATTTCTAGCAGCGCGGTGGGTGTGAAATGATATCTGAAATTCAAATTGGTGACTTTTCTGGCCATCAGGCTGAATGTGTTGCTTCATTTAGTCACTCTTATTTTCTCTTCCAAGTAGTACTTTTTCAAGACAATTGCTTTTTTCTATTAGGTCCTTTGTATGTTTGTATGCAGCTATTACTGTTTATAGCCCTCCTTTATTTTTATGGATACAAAAACATTAAGAATATTTTGTTACAAATGCCTTCCTCCAGTTTTCATCTTACCATTCCATTTGCTTTATTGATGATTTAAAGAATAGAAATTTTTAGTTTTATACATTTTTTTCTTGTATCAATTGGTAATTCTAGAAAGGATTTTGTGTATGGATGTTTTACTTCCCATTTCTCATGGATGTCTCAGCGTTATTTATTAAATATTCAACACTTTCTCCATTAAACAGCAATGCTAGTTGTGCCATAAAGTTTCTGTTAAGTTCTATTGATTCTTACTCTATTCATATTCTAATATTGTATTAATACTTCCTAAATTATTATAGTGATATAATAAATTTTACATAGATTAAGCCTTGTTTTCATATATTGTTCTCATTGGGCCCTTGATTATTCTTTAATCCAAACTTTTCCATAAATTTTAGAATATGTTTTTGAAGTTTTAGTTATGCAAACATACACAAAACTACACCAATACTTTCTAGGATTTCACTTATTTTCATTGAATCTATAGGTTAATTTGGTAGAGATGTCAACTTTATGTTTTGGAACTTCTAATCATGAATATTTCTCCTTTTTGGCATTCTTTATTATAGGAAATTTTAATAAAGTTTTTTAAAGTAAGTTTATTGGAGTAACATTCATTAATATCATTACATAAGTTTCAGGTGTATTATTTTATAACACATCATCTGTATATTATTGTTCTATAACATTGTTGCATATTTTTTATTAGATTTGACGCTTCTTTCATTTTAAAATTTGAGACTTTTATAAATGGCAATATTTTAATATTTATACTCACATCAAAATGTGAAATAGAGATAAATCTGAGACAAAAGTGTATAATACCCAAAAACTAAAAACCTCAAGCACTACTGGGAGGAATTAATGAATAAAATAATGTTTAAATAAATGGAGGTGTATATTGTGTTCATAGGTAAGAAAATTCCCCAAATTTTCCCACCGATGTAGTGCAATGTCAATGAAAAATATAGCAGGCTTTATTTTTAGTAGAAATTTATAAATTGATTATAATATTTATATGGAAATCCAAAATATTACCTACAATAGCCAAAACAATATTGAAAAGAAGAATTAAAAGTGAAGGAGTAAACACTACCTGATGTCAACCATTATTATATAACTAAAACTGTAATAATTAGGAGAGAGTGGTATTGGATTAAAGGTATAAAAATAAATGAATGAAACAATAGAAAGTCCAGAAATTCACACATGAGGAACTACTGATTACTGACCAAGGTACAAAGATAAGTCAGTGAAAAAACAAGGTTAGTCTTTTCAAAACTTTTGCCAAGATATTTGGATGTCCATGTATAAAACAAACAAACAAAAACCCCCACCTTAAATCCATACCTTACACCAAACACAAAAGTTAACTAATGTTTACTGTACACTGAAAATAAAAATTCTGAAAGAAAATATGGAGGCAGACTTTGTAAACTTAAGTTAGTGACAGATGTGTGTGTGTGTGTGTGTGTGTGTGTGTGTATATACATAGGACTCCAAAAGCACTAACCATAAATCAAAGAAAATGACCAATTGGACCTCCAGAAAATTCTAAACTTCTATTCTTTGATCAAAAACCATTAATACAATAAAAAGAGAAGACCTAGATTGGTGAAAACTATTTCAAGTCATATATTTGTTAAAGAAATTGTATGCAGAATATGTAAGTAATTCTCAAAACTCAATAAGAAAAAAAGAATCAGTAAAAAATAGACAAAGAATTTGAACACTCACTTCACCAGAAAAGCAAATAAACATATTCAGAGATGCTCATCCTCATTAGTCATTATGTAAATGTAAACTAATTCCACAATGAGAAACTGCTGTATATTTATTAAACTAGATAAAATTAAAAAGACTGACAATACCAAGCATTGGCAAGGAGGGGAGGACCTCACGTCTTGTAACAATTATATAATGTTGAAAATACTTTCAACTACTCATTTTCAAATGTTCTTATTGTAGCACACTTTTTATTAAAAACATTTTAACTCATTTTTAAAACAATGATTTTTAACTTGACGGTATAGATTAATTATATGTGTATTATTTTTTTCCCCTTAAGTATGTGCTTGGCATCATTTACTGATAGCCACGTTTCATTATAATCTAGGCCAATAAATTTGACCAACTCTTGTGAATGGAATGCTGAACAGACAGCTGTGCAATACAACTATTTATGTTTTGTCTTCATTTTATGGAAGTATTTTTGTGATTACATTTCATTCTAAATGTCTTGAGTGTTAAAATTAATCATATTGATGAGAATGTACAATATCTTGAGACTATTGGCTCATTGCCTTGGAAGTATCATTCATTCACTGAATCATTGTAATGTCAATCAAATTAACCAATACATCAATGGTTACATTTTCATAAATTTTTGTGAAGCATTCTATTAAAAAATAATTTATTGTTGACTATATTTTTTATGAATTCTTTTCCATATAGTGACTCCTAGAAATTACAACTTTGGGGTATTTTTTAAACAGACTCTAGAAATTTCCATTATTTTCCTGATACTTGTTATTTTTATGTCTCTTAGCATCATTTGCTAAAAGAGAAATTTTAGTTTATTCCCATATTTCTGTGTATCATTTTATTGATTTTTGTATAGTTGGAATGCAAAATATTTTCTCAGTGGTATGTGGTTATTAGTTTATAAGTGACAAAGGAAATTTTCAAATATGTAGTTTTCACGTATAAAGTTTTCAAATACTGCTAAATTTAGTGAAATTTGTAAAATATTGGAGTGAGGATTATAATTTTTAAATATCACTGAAATAAGTGGTAGATGTGATTTCATATTCTGGTCACTAGCACATATCACAGAGTAAAATATACTATTAGGATAAAATTTATTAATGATAATGCATTTAAAAATTATTTTAAATAATCACAATCTTGATTTTAAATATTTGTGCTTTTCATCATATCTGATTTGATAATCATTTGATTTCTTGTTATAAGTCATAGTGTACTCTTGATAGGATTAAGGTGAATATCAGGTCTGCTAAGTTTACATTCTCTTGAATATTTATAATTAGTGATATTTTAGTATATTATTTTTCAAAAAATATTTTAAAACAATTTTCTGTTTTTTGAGCATTTATTTGAAATAAGCTATATTAAATAATTACATATTATATATTAAATATTATTTATAGAATATTTATAGAAAAGATAAAAGAATTGAACATAGTAAATATATATAATATGTAAAGCAAAATATATAAAATTTAAAATAATTATGTAAATATATATACATAATATATATACAGATTTTAATAATTATATATAATATGTACATACATTTTAACTTCAATTAAACTAATATATAATATATCTAGATTAATAAATATATTTCTAACTAAATATATATAATTATATATAAATATGTTATATAGATAAACACACACATTTTTAACTCTAAGTATTTGGTCACAGGTATACACAACAATATGTTGCAATTGCATTGGCCTGAAGATGAATATTTGCACCATTTTCACATAATGGAACTAGCACTCTTCTATCATGGTACCGTATGTAGTAATTATTTATTTTCTTCACCTTTTTCACCCATATTCCCACCTTCCCTTCCCTTGGCAACCATCAGTTTGCTCTTTGTAGCTATCAGTTTGTTTGTTTTATTTGTTTATTTAGTTTTTTAGATTCCACATATAAGTGAAATCATTTAGTATTTGACTTTTCTCTGACTCATTTTACTTAGCATAACGCTCTTTAGGTCTGTTCATATCGTTACAAATGGCATGACTTCATTCTATTTTATGGCTGAGTAATATTCTACTGTATATATGAATCACCCTTTCTTTTTACATTAATCTATCAGTGGACACTTAGTTTACTTCCATATCTTGGCTATTGTAAATAGTACTGAGATGGACATAAGGGTTCATATATCGCTTCAAACTAATGTTTTCATTTTCTTCAAATAAATACCCAGAAATGAAATGCTGGATCATATGGTAGTTCTATTTTTAATTTTTTGAGGCACCTCCCTTTTTTCTATAGTGGCTGTACCAATTTACATTGCAACCAAAAGTGTATGAGAATTCCCTTTTCTCCACATCCTTGTCAGTGCTTGCCTTTTGTCTTTTTGATAATAGCTTTTCTGACAGGTATGAGGTGATATCTCATTGTGGTTTTGATTTGCATTTCTCTGTTAGTTACTACATAGTAGTGAACAAAAGACAATATTTCTTTCCTAATGCAGCTTACATTTTATTAGTAGATAGACAAAAAACACATAACTGTGTAATATAACATCAATAGCAGTAAGTCCTATAAGTAATATAAAGCAGACAAGGAAGACAGAGTGAAATGTGAGTCAGGTATTTTTAATAAAACAGGTCAGGAAAGTGACATTTTAATATATGAGAGCTGCCCAAAAAATATCCAGCCATATAATATAAGAAATTGAGGCATTTATGGCTGAATTTTTTTTTCAGACAGCCCTCATACATCTGAACAGAGTGTAAATTGGTGCTATGCCAGTATCTGAGAGAAGAGTGGAAGAAAGAGCAACGTCACATTTCTGAAATAGGGGTTTGCTTGGTGTATTCGAAGAGTTGTAAAAAATGCTGTCTTGATAGAAATGACATGAGTAAAAGAAATAGCAATAATACAGGGAGGGAGTTCCCTGGTGGTGCAGTGACTTAAGGCTTCGGCGCTGGTGCTGTCAGTGCTGCGGCCTGGGTTCGATTCCCAGTCAGGGAGCTACCCACGTACCAAAAAGCAAAAATAAATAAATAAATTAAATAAAATAAGAAATAATATAGGGAGATTGGAAGTGCAAGTTCATATGATGAGGTAGCCATTGTAAGGTCATCATACTTGAATATTATCTTATGCGTAAAAATTACTACTACATGAGTTTAATGGAGAAGTGATACAATAAGATTGACATATTAAAAAGGTCTTTCATATTCTGCGGAGGAGACCATAGCTGGAAAAGTGTAGAAACAGGGAGGCAAGTTGGCTATAACAGTAGTCTAGACAACTAAGGTTATTATTGACTGGAACCTATGATTGAAGAGTAAGATCTACCACTACATTTGATATGAAACAAAGAGATGATTCAAGAATGCCATCAAGGTTTTGGGGCAAGTAGTTGTCAGGTAGAGAAAAGCAGACTTGAAGGTAGAAATGTACATTTTAGCTCTGGTTAGGTAATATTTGGATACTTATTAGTTGCCTAAGTGTAGATGTCAAGCAATTACTTGGATATATGATTCAAGATTTCAGGAGAGCAATCAGAACTATAAACAAACTTTGCAAGCTTTCAAAGTGTAGATGGTATTAAAACCTTAAAAAAATGAATGAGATCACCTAGGGAGAGACACAAAAAAAGAAGGTACCAGAAGAGAGAAAAAGGGCACAGTAACTTAGAAATTGGAGAGAAGAGGATCTCATAAATCAAACTGAAAGAGACCCAAAGTGTGATGAAAAACCATGAGAGTGAGGTGCACTGGAGATTAAGTGCAGAGAGTGTTTAAAGAACTAGGCAGGAGCCAGCTATAATAATTACCATCGAGAATTTAATATAATGAAGATTGAAAATTAATCTGTGGAAATTGGCACTGTGGAAGTTGTTGATAATCTTTTTAAGAGCTGTTTCAGAAGAATTTTGAGGATAAAAGTTTGATTGAAGTGCATGTTTTTTTTAGTAAAGAATGGAATTTAGAAGTTATAATTTCTTCCTACACCACAAGGGTTCATTTTGTGACCTCCTCAGGGAAATGAGGGCTGTCCGGAAACAGCCAGCCATAAATCCCTCCATTTTTCATAGTGCATGGCTGGGTACTTTCTGGACAGCCTTCCTAGACTGCCTTGTACTCAGATGTTTTCTTCATGTGAAGCATCTGTAGCTAATTTCATTCACTACTACATCTCTGTTTCTTGGCATGTTAACCTTTTACGTAAATATTTTTTGAATGAAGTTATGAAGAGTATTAATGTAAGTTTCTTAATTTCCTTTTATTAATTGAGATATTAGAATATGAGGAAAGTTGATAAGATTAAATTAAATATAAATTTGAACTCCATTTTTAATATAATTTTTCATCACATAGGGAATTATATAATTCTCCTGCTCACTTCTTAATTATCTTCTAGGAACTCAGAGTGATTTATCTTACTTCTGAGTTGGAGTTTCAAGTTAGTAATAAGAATGTAAGTAATATTTATAGCTTCTCTTGCCACTGCGCCAATAGAGATATCAATGTTTGAATTTATAGCTCTGGTTAAATGACAAATTTCTTATTTTTGGAATGAGATGTCAAAAGAGTGGGTTGGTTTTTATAATCTCTAATGGAGGAAAGGAGTAATTAATAAGACATCAGTCAGTGCTTTTATAAAGTTTTCAGTTTCGTGATCGCACGTGAAACCCATTATATTACACTGCTTGGACTCTTGTGATTACTACAGAAAATACATACGTACCTAAAAATAAAAAGTCCTTTACCTTTAACAGATTATTCTGAAGAGCAGCTGCTTTGATTCTTTTCCTCTCTAATTTTACTTTGCTTCTGCATTGAGCACCTCTATTTGTCTTGAGATTTTTCTGACCTCATGGATATATTTTGCATTTTGGGGGTTGTTTTGTATAAAGAATTTAGAATTCCTGCTATTTATGTTTGTCAGCCAGATTTTTAAAATTCAAGTTGGCAGAGAAAATGTATCTATTGTGTTATTATTATTTTTTTACCTTTAAGGATGTATTTGTGTGTATTTTGTTACCCAGATGAAATTTTATTTTCTACCATAACCAGAACATAGCATGAATCATGAAATATCAACAACCAAAACCAATTTATTCTTTCCCACTACCATTTAGAATTGATTTAGTGGGGAAAGTTTTTGTTACGACAGTGCTAGAAAATTGTAAGATAAAGCATGACTTTTTAATTTTTTTTACTTTTTTTTTTTTTTTTTTGCTTTTTGGTATGTGGGTAGCTCCCTGACTGGGGATCGAACCCAGGCCGCAGCGCTGACAGCGCCAGCGCCGAAGCCCCAAACCACTACACCATCAGGGAACTCCTGACTTTTTTATTTTTTATTAAGATATAATTAATATGCAAGGGCTATCTGGAAAGTATCCAGTGATGCATATGAAAAAAACATTTATGGCTGCTTATTTTTCAGGACAGCCCTTGTATAACATATGGGTTTCAGGTTTACAACCGTAAGATTTGATATTTGCATAAATTATGAAATGTTCACCATAATAAGCCTAATTAACATCCATCACCATACTAAGTTATACATTTTTATCTTTAATGAAAACTTTTAAGATTTATTCTCTCAGAAACTTTTAAATATACAATGCAGTTTATTGACTGAGGTCACCATGCTGTACAGAAACATGATTTCTATGGTTAGACTCAAGTAATAAAAGCAAGTTGCAATTAAGTAATTAAAATCCCTAGTTTTATTAGTTCATCATAACCAAAACCTTGGTTTGGAGTTTAATCTTCTCCATTCTGCCCAGTGAGCCATATTCATGTCGGACGTATTTTCTGTTCAGGTGGGAAGTGAGGAAGTTTTGGACAGTACCTCATCCTTTAGCTTCTTACGATGAATTTTTTTACCCCTCTAGGGTTGAGAATATGGGGAGAAAATAAGTGAAAGTAAAGCCTTCTTTGACCTTGTAGTAACTTAAGATGCCCTCAGACATTGTCTAGGCGAGGGTTTAACCCTCTCATGTAAGACATTTCATGGGTTTTTAGAGAGTCCTTAAGATTTTCTTCCACCTGTATCTTCTATTTCACAGACAGTTAAGGTTTTTTTTTTCCCTAGGTGCTGCTCTTTCCTCAGTAACTTTGAATTTTTCTCATTCTTCCTTGTCAACTGAGTATCTTTGGGGATTGAATGTAAAATCTTTCTCATGTGCCACATCTCAGTCCATAGGAGATACAGTTTGCCGTGCTGCTAATAATGCTACTTCCTAACGCATTCTCTCTCAGTCCTTCCTCTCCTCCCCACCCTCTTCCACGTCACCACATGCCCGTAGTGGTAGCACCTACTCAGATTCTTCAGGCAGAAGCCTGGAGTGTGACTGTGGGAGGCGAATACCACCCTTCCTGAGTCGCCCCACTGTTGCCCTCCTCATTAGGTTTGAGGTGAGGGTCACACACGCCTCTCTCTTTTTGTGCATGTTGAAACTCACAACAAAGTAGAAACTTTCTATTAATATATTTTTCTCTAAATTTTTATCCCACAAAATATCTTTTTTTAATATTTTGCATATGCATAAAGTTAATGAGAGAATTAAAAAGTCATATAAATAGTTTGAATTTATTTTCTTTGTAAATCTGCATATTGGTTCACCTCCCATCTCACTTTGATTTCTTACATATCATACATCTCAGACACCAGTCAAAACTTAGAATTTAACACTGTGTAACACTATCATGGTAATTCTTAAGTTTATGGTTTGCTTAACCAATCATTTTAAGTCAGAAAATAGTTGTGTTGTGTTTGATTGCAATTCATGCTACCACCCTTCTTATGTATCTTATATTACATTTTAAAGTAATATTGTTTTATCTTTAATGTAATTTTACTTTTGTAATTTTCAATCATTTAAACATCTTAATGTACATGTAAGCATTTGAAATCATTAAACAACTAGGAATTACTGATACTAGGTACATAATCAGAGAACATAAACTTATGATAGTTCCAAGAAATTATTATAATTTTACTTCATTAATTTCAATATTATTCATTAATATATATGGCACATTATGCATCAAAATCTGGTGTTTCTGCTACTAAGCAGAAGGACAGGACTCTTTCCCAAGAAGCTTTTTCCCATGATGCTAAACCACTTTGAAAATGTGTGATTTATGTATTGCAAAGGAAAAAGGTTGTTCCTATGAAAGTTTCATCATTCTGTAAACATCTCTTAATGATATAAAAAATCTGAATTGTATCTCTACAGAGAAGGCTACTAAAGTCCAAGGAGTATATGAACTGTTTTCCATCTTTATGTGGATATTACACATTCTAGAAAAACTGTCATTTCTATGAGGCTGGGATTTCATAATAAACTCATCTTACTTGAGATAAAATAAGTTAGGGCATTGGCCATGGGTAAGGTTAATCAGCCTGTTTGTCATTGTTACAGGTGTAATTTTTTTACTACTTTAAGCAAATAATTTCTGTTTTCCTATAATACATGTTATGGGTGAAGTTAACTCTAGCAAACTAAGTCTATACTTCACTGGAGAAGAATTTCCTAGTTACAAAAAGCATTGTTTCCTCTTTAGCATGGACATAAACTGAGATCAACCTGCAAGTAGGAGGTGTGGCTTTTCCAAATAGAAGGATTTTTCTACAGAAGAAAGAATTTATTAGTCTAGTTTTCTTAATCTAAAAATTTTACTAAGATCTTTATTTCTGATATTCTGACATTCTGACCTTTTTGTACATATTAAAAAATGTAAGCTATCAGTTTGTTTTATGGGTGGGGTTCTTTAAAGCAATTGCAAGTTTATTAAACAATTGCATATGACAAATATGAATATTTAGGATTTGTGAAAATAAATTGCGGTACTTTTAAATGAATATGAAAATTGCATTCACTTTTAAGACAAATGAGTAGTACCTGAATGAAATGGTGTCTAAAATCATGCTTTTAACAAGATTAGAAAATGATTGAATTATTAAACATGTGGTAATAGTCACTAATCTTAAAGTGCTGTCAATCTGTGACTAAATGAATCATTTTAAAAAATATGAATTCTATACTTGTAAAAGGATCATTTAACATACATTTTTTAGCAAGCTGATGCACTTAAACTTTTAAGGAACTTAAATAAAAAGGTGCAATTATTTGTAAATGTCTAGATTAGGCAAATTTTGAATTCTTACAGAATGTGATCACATTAATGAATTTGTTTTTAAAATGGTAATATGAAACCTGTTTTTTGCTAATTTTGAATTTTCTCTAAAGTAAAAGTGGTAAGCAATGAGCTTTTCTCTGGAAAGAGCTTTAATTAGTCAATTACTGATTATGCCCTACTGTTAGGTGTCAAATAGATTTTAGACCATAGTTAATAAGCTGCTCTTATCTGACCAGCTGTACTAAATATTGAAGATACATAGGTAAGTGAGTTGTTTTCATCAATGAGGGAAACTGCTTAATCACTGAGTTGTCAATCAAAGTTACTATTGGGGTTTAGTGGTATGGATGTGAGGCAAGGGAATGCAAACACACTTTTGGATACTCTCTCATTTTTGTATACTTTTAACCTTTTCTAATATATACAAATGTTTACTTCTTTCACCTTATATGTATTTATATTTATAAGGGATTTGTAAAATTAAACAGCAAATATTGCTACTTTATTTTAAAGGAAACACATGCAAAGAAATTTATAAAAAAGGTACTTTTTCTTTCAAAGAAATTAAAGACAGTAGTTTGATAGTCAGTTACCAATTTTAGCAATTTTACATGCAGCTTGTAGTCAAGAAGATGAATCACTTGATTACTGCATAAGATAACTTACTCCTTTTTCAAATTTGTGAGGAATTTCGGAGTAGAGCTCTAAAACCCAACCACGCATATAAGGGTCCTGTACATATTGTTAGCACTTAGTCCTAAGATTCTTTCGAGTTCTAGTAAATTGTCCTTCAAGTAAAAGATGAAGCCTGATTTCTTCGTGCATGCAGGCATCATAATTATCTTCCTAATATGTTTCAGTTTTACAATTTTACGGGTATGTTCAGTTGTTCTCAGTAGCCACGTATCTCTAGATGCCCAGTTAATTGCTGAAGGGATTTACATACAGGAGCTCTTGGTAGAACTATGCTGTAAAACTTACTTTGATTTATATTTCAGTCTAGAATAAATTATTTCCTTTTTAATATGCAGACAGCTGCAGGGTATAAGAGTGTTGGGAGAAGAAAATTGGAACGTTTTCTCTATTTTCCTTACTTGTGACAGTCAAGACATTCTTTTGTTTGTTTGTTCGTTCTAAAATGTTAAATAACAGCTGAATTAGATTTAATTCCGAAATTTAACTTCTCCTAATTTCCATAGAGTAGAAAACAATCAATATACAAAATAGATCAATTAATTATCTAGAATATTCACAGCTATATCCTACTTTAAATTCCTATTATGGTGCAATTCAGGTTAGTCTAATTTAAAAGATGTTCCAGAGAGAAGTTTGAAAGGGTTGTAAGTGCCCTCCTTCAAGATCAATGCTAATGAAACCAAGTAAATGAGAGAGAAGCATGCAAGAGATAATTAACAAAAATGACAAAATGTTAAAAACAATTGGGGAAGTAAAAGTTCTAGTGAAGTAGTGTGTGTGTGTGTGTGTGTGTGTGTGTGTGTGCGCGCGCACATGTGTGTGCATGACCCTGTGACATGTGGTGGGGGTGAAACCTGCAATCTGGGGTGAAACACGTCTAGTGAGAGTATTGTGTGAAGGAAAGTTTTTAGGATTGGTTTTGCCCATTTCTCCATACCACCGTTGTCTTCTAATAATAATTTCCTGCCTCTCTACCACCGAAGTTGGAAACACCTGTCCAGGCCTCCCATCTAAGACCTATCAGGCAGGGTAAAACCCTTCTGGGAGAAATGATTTTTAAAAGCATTTTGAAGACTGATCAAACTGACTTGAGTTCTTGTTCCACAAGTGCATTATCCCCCTTCACCTTCAGGGATATTTGTTTAAAACCGGAAGTGACTGTTTCCTTCCAAGACTTCATATTTATACGAATTTAATAATGAATGTTTAAACAGAGGAAGTCTGTTGGAGTAAAAGCAATGGGGTGTAATCCTCACTGGGTCTGCGGTTAGGGGTCTTCATCCTAAGACTGATTTTCTCCATTCTCCAACTCAACTAGAAGGATAAGATTCGTGCCTAGCTTTATCCCTTCCTCAGTATGTTTTACATATTAGAGTGTCTGATCCGGTGATGTGCTGGAACCAGTTTGTACCTATTCCTGATAGCCAGTGTGAACCTCTCCTGCTACCTGAATTCAGCCATGACAATTCGGTAGCCTGGTATCAGCCATGGTGGAAGAACTGCAGTGCAGATTAGAAAGCACCTCAAATCACGCTTTAAAAAAAAAGACTACTGGCTTACCAGAATAGTACTATTAGAGAAAAAAAGCTTAGTATCACTTATAACCATAGATGCAAATACTGTTTTTACAATTTAATAAAAGCCTACCATATATACAAAGGATACAAGGTGGTTAACATTTAAAAATCAAGTAATACAATTTACCATGTTTACAAACTAAAAGACAAACAAACACATGATCATATAAATTACAAATGCAGAGAAAGCATTGGTAAAATCCAATAGCCATTCCTGCTAAAATCTTAGTGAATTAGAAAGTAAAGAGAATTTTCTCAGACTGATAGAGGGCATTTGCCGGTTTTCTCCTACGATCAGGGCAGTGAAAGAATGCTAGTCCTCACCAATTCTTTCTACCAATGTGTTAGCGTTTCAAGCTACTGTAATAAGAGAAAGAGAATTAAAAAAAAAAACAGAAGGGGGAAATTTTGGAAAGGAATATGAAGAAACTTTTAGGTGTGCATGTGTATGTATATTTTCATTAACTTGGATGTGATGATCACTTCACGTGCCAAAACCTATCAAGGCATACAATTTAAATATCTTCTATTTCTTGTATGTCAATTACGTATCAGTAAAACTGCTGAAAAACATTGAGATAATTTATGCATAGTAACGTGATGAAAAGTTAGAAAGCTGGATAATGCAAAGTTTTGTTATTAACTGGGGACGTTGTAACTCTCAAGTATTGCTCTTTCCTGGAGCAGAAACTGGTAGTTCTTCATTAAATAAAATTCACATGCTCTCTATAATACAACTCTTCTGTCACAAATAAATCTCAAATAAAAAAATAGAAGGGTATGAACAAGGATACTAATTGCAGTGTTGTTTGTTGTGACAGAAAGTCAGATATAATGCAGCTGACCATTGTCACTGTAACAGTACTTAAGAAAATGCGGCTGATGCACACAGTTGAATACCATATACCATCTGGAGACAGGAGACTTTATGAGTATATTAACATAGGATAGAATGAAGCAAAAATCAAAGCAACAGACTGGATAAACTTAGAAATATATTGTGTAATAAAACAAAACAAAATATTGCAGATTATTATACAGAATCATTTGTATTAGTAAAAAATGTATTAAACTAAAACAATGACATTTTATCATGACACATACCAATAGAACGATGCACATCTAACACATTAATATAGTTGTTTTATTGGTGTGATTAGGGTTCAGAGAGTGGTAAATGGAGAAAAAAGTGCATGAATAAATAAATAAATGAAGTTTAGAAAAACAAGATAATATAGGTCTTGAACAAATTAATGATTACGATTTTCCATGAACCGTATAATTTACTCAAGCATTTATATGTACATTTAAAAGAATAATTAAAACAAAATACTAATTGCCCCTACACAGCCACGAACTACGGGCATTACAGACATAGTCAAAGCCATTGTAAATTAACTGTGTATTGACCTTGATTCACTGGTCCCATTTGATTTTATCATCTAGTTGTTTTGAAACCCCAGGTTTGGCAGGGCAGGTTCACAGTGTTGTGCGGTAGAGATGTGTCAGTAGTTCCTAAGAACACTTAGAATAGCTCACCTGGCTCTCTGTTAAGGAAGCATGCTAGGACCAGACAAGGTCTTGTACAGACACCATTAGTGAGATTAACAACCCATTTTCGAATTTCTCAAGATGTTCTATACCCAGTCCAACATGCATTTCTTTTATTAAGGACCCAGCTGCAAGAAAAGAAATGCTTTAAATAGGAGCTGTGCCTAGAGAAGAGGCTAGGAGTCATAGAAGCTGGGGAACCCAGAGAAAAAAGGTCTTTCTGCCATTCTTTCCCTGTTGACTGTCAGGACAGTGGGAAGATTCAAATGAGCCAGGTAAGATCTGTAACTCAGTTGAATTGTGCCAAGCCCATAAAAAGGCCAAGAACGGGAAATGAGCTCTTTGTCTTTTGCCGTTGGCTCAACGAAAACTCTGACAATTGCTACTGGATCGCAGCTCCCACTGAATATTCTCCATGAGCTCCCCGGGGACATCACTGAGCTGTATAGGAACAGTGACGGTCAGCAGCACTGGGCATTCAGAAGCTCTGGCAGAGTGTCTTCCTTTCACCTCCTTCTCCACCTCCAAGTGTCCTTGATAAAGAGGATAAAGGCCTGTGAGATTCTTTACAAAAGGCTCTCCCTCTGAGAATTTTGTTAACAGTGAAACCTTATATATTGTCAGTGATAAGATGCCCACAAAAACAAAGAACATGGAATCGATGCCCAAAGCCTTAGAAGTAGATGTGATGTGATGATGGAATTTAGAAAACTAGCAAAAATATAATACGGGATATAGGAAACTTATTAAAAGGGGTTTAAGCCACAATGTTGGACATGGTGACATGTCCACAATGTTGGACAATGTTGGACATGTCCCACAATGTTGGACATGGTGACTAAATATGCTCAGAAGTGTATGCAGTGAGTTTTTCCCCTTGCAAGCAGCAATATACTGAAGACTTCAAAATGTGTGGAAGTTTGGCAAGTTGATTCACAGTTATCATTCGGAGAGGTCAGAGAGTAGTGCAGTGTACTTAGGTGTGAATAAGACTTAATGACAAAAAATTCCCATTGGAATATATATATGTATGTATTTATTATACATTTTCTTAATAAATATTTATATTTTAATATATGAATGGAATGTTTAATAAGAATATGTGAGAAATCTAGAAACTTTAACCTATATCATTTCCAGGTTGCTTATTATACTATGGTAAAATGCTCTGAGACAATTTAATTATTTTTATATGTAAGGGTTTTTAGAAGTCATTCATTTTTATCTTCAGGCATACCCAGGGTGCCAAAAAACGTATACGCATTTTAAGAGATGTTATCTATGTGTACTGATGGTAACCTCTTTGAGCACCTCTTGTAATTGTCAAGTCAAACGTGACTTGCATTCATCTTTTGTTATCAGTGTATATTGATTATTACAATTTTAATACAGTTTTTTTCCCTTTCTTAAAACATGTATACATTTTTTGGCACCTTCTGTATATTTGTTTTATAAACACCCAATTTTACTTGATTAGAACTAATAGATGTAAATGGTTGGGGTTGAGATTAATGGAACTACTTAAATGGCAGTCTAAGATCTGCAGAGAATAGTAAATTTGTATCCATTTTTATTGACAATTCAAGTCAGGGGGAATTATATTTAGATTCACTTTGAACTGAGGCTACAAAGTCTGCATGGAGATGGCAAACTGGACAAATCCTTCCTGCTTTCTTGGGCTATTTTACCTGTTTACTTGTAACTGATGTAATTTCCTTTCTGGGCATAAATATAAAACACTGCATTTATAACACATTTGTACCCATTTTAAGATTGATAAGGAAAGTATGAGAAGGTTAAGAAGTCTCTTCTTCCCTAAGTGTCCGATAGTTTATCGGTAGTCCTTTTTTTCATTCCTGTCTATTTGGACATTTGAATTACATTACCTCCTCTACAGCTTGACATAAAGGTTCTTTCTATTTCCAAACATTGCTTTTCTCTTTTTCCCCTGAGCTAGCTAAAATGTACTTTATCTATCTATATACATATCAAATCATTATTTTAACAATAATTAGAAACATTAGATTGGTCAAATGCAAATAAAAAGTTCTTTTTAAAAAATATTCTCCTGTATGTAAAAAAAAAAAAACAGTTATGCTTAAATTGTAGTTCTGATCATTATTTTTAGAAAGTTATATTATGGGTATTAAGAAAACAGATTGAATTGCTCATCTTAAAGTTTTAACCTACATCTTCAGTTGATAAATAAATATTTTAACTTTTTAATAGGACTGGGATACAACAAATATCCAGTATAAAGAGACAACTTGAGGACCTTATTCACAGTTATAACAGGAAAAAAATTTTTTCTTGTATTTCTTTGGAATTATTCAAGCAGCTCCTGCCACTTTGCCCCAGGAATAGAATGGTAAATTCTCCCAATTGACAGATCTACGTATAAACACATTATTTATTTTGGATAGGCGACTTTCTGTGCAACCATCTAAGAACCTCAACCTATTTTAGGTTAAATCTGCAACTAGTTCACTACCTTTTTTCTCTATTTAATAGATTTTTCGTAATTGAAGTATCCATGAAATTTGGGGATTATGATGATTACATCTGAACACCTCTGTGTAGTGGTTCTGTTAAGATTCTCTTGCATCTGCTATACTAATAGATCCATTTCACTATGAACAATGTTTTGAAGCTTCAGTTTAAAGTGTTCTGTAATTACTTTGTAATTATTTACATCATCATGGTAATTACAAAGCATATAAAACTGTCAGTTGCTATGTAAGAGAGTTTTTAAAAAACAATGTCTCTGGCTGATACTATAACTAGATATACAAATCCTCACTTAACATTGATAGGTTCTGTGACTTAAAGCAAAATAAATAGCCAAACCAGTTTTGCCATAGGCTAAGTGATACAAACGTGAGTTAAGTTCCTGTGCATCTCATCAACATTATACTGAGACAACACTCCTTCTTTAGAGGTCCTGCTATACAGATATACAGACATAGAGTTTTTATTCCTTTTCTTCTAAGGAAATGGACACATTATTGTTATTTTATTTACTGCTACATCCCCACATTTTAAATAATCACTGGCATTCAACAATATATTGTATTCATGGATACTGAATCGAGTATTTAACTAACCATGGCTATCTGCTAGAATCTTTCAGCAATATTTACGGGAATGGCAAAGTTAAGTTTAATGGAAACAAAAGGGGTACTAGTTTATAGTTTCCCCAACCTAAGATCACTGAGATATCCATGCTAAAATGAGGAGGAGAAGGAAGAGAAGAAGGAGGAAGCAGGACAATGAATAAGCAGTGGAGAAATACTTTTCTATAAGGGTATCAAAGACCCCTAAGGTACCTGATTCTGTTTGAAACTTAACCCACTTCCTTCTTCCAGGGAAAACTTGTTATCATAGTTGCCAAATGTCCATATGCAAGCTCTGCATAATCCCTGGCATGTAATTTTGGGCACATTTCTTAACTTCTACAACCTTTACTTTTCTCAGTTCCAAAACAGTGGTAACGATAGGTCCTACCTGCTAATTGCTACTGTGAGGATTAAATGAGGGAGAAAAGTACTTAGCACAGTAGTTATGAAGCGAGTGCTCAAAAATGACTGTAGGATAGATCTATAGATTTACTTGGCAGCTTAATACAAATCATGCAAATCAGGAAATGTGTGGGAGATTTAAAAAGGGATAATACAATTCCTAAAAGACAGGAAGAACATGATGACAGAGTATAATAGAGATCTAAGAAACACTTAGTGAGCAATTGTGCATATCATGAACACAGTAATGGGAGCTGGCCTACCCATTTAGAGTTAAAGGAAAATAATTGCAGCTCTCCAGTAAGTAGACAATCATCAGGGCAGTGATTTTGGCCCAGAATGAATCGAAATGAACAAAGTGGGGACTAGAGTTACACATTTACATATGTTTTAAAATTATGTATATGATGCTTTTAAATGGGCCAGACTGGAGTCTAAGCACTTTGCAACTAAGAATCCATTTCATTTTCATATAATCCTATGAAGTAGGGTTATTATTGGCATCCCTTTTGTACTTTTCATTTTGCAAATGAAAAAGCTGAGGCACAGAGGACTAAAGTGACTTTCCCAGGGCGATACAGCTGGGATGCGAAATCCAGCTGTTTCTCTGTAGTACTGCGGTGCTGCTACTTCTGTTGCGTTCCAAATACCACAACTGAATTTCTAGGCCAGAAACAATGATTATTGCTAACGAATTACACTGTATTGGTCCAAAGTTTATTTTTGCCTCCCATGCCTGAGTTTAGAGGTAGTAGGCAGAGGTGATTGCACATTAAAGATCAGTGTCTCAGATATGTGGAGAGTATGTTTCAAGAATCAATAAACACTGCAGGACCAGAGAAATGTATTGTCAGGCCATTGAAGAATATTACTTCATGACATAGTTAATTCTATAATTCAAATTTAAAAATAACCTTAAATTATATTTCTATAATTTAAAATAAATCTCTATAATAACAAGTATTGTGTTTTTTAAAAAAAATAACTGCTAATATTTACTACCACAAATACTTTTACAAAGACATTCGGTTACTGAATACCTTATTGCCTTTCATTAGCTGCGAACCCCAAAATCATATACACCAAAACCAGAATTGCATGAATTAAAGTTTATAAAGAAGGTCACAGCATCAGCATGAATTTAATGCTACTGTCATTCATTTAAAACTAATCATTGTTTTCTGTTCATTCACGATTATGTAAAAAAGCATATTAGAAATCAATTTTCAAAACCCCACATCTTGCATTTCCATGAGTTCCATGGTTCACTAGAAGTATAAAATGCTGTCTTTGGTGTCCTATCGTCTATTTTATTTTCCCCTACCCAGATCTTGGATATGTCTGAAATAGAGAAAGATTTCTGAAAGTTCCCTGGTTGTAAGATTGTAGAAATAGAAGTTTGATAGTGTTTGCCATAAAGCCCAGTAAATGATAGAGGAAAGCTGAAATTCTGTACTTAAATCTGAGTTTAGGAATGCCTTTTGCCGCACTTTAGTTACTGAAACTCCGGGATATCTTCAATTTATCTCTTCCATTGGCTTGCATTTTGTACATCTGTCCCTTCACATTCTCCAGGGACTGCATCAACTTCAGAAGGAGTGAAATAAGAGAAAGCTACGTCTCTGGCCCACTCTTAAGTTATATACAGGCCCTGTAAATTAGTGGAAAAGACAAAAATAAAAACTCCACAAACAAGTAATAGCAGGTGCTTCCTTGTATGACCTCATTTTCTTTTTAATGCACTGCCATTTCTTTCTCTTCTCCCTATTTTGTAGGCAAGGACTCACTTCCATTTTTGTGCCTGGATTAACTAACTAGTTACTTATTTCCCATTCATTTGCCTTTGCACTTCCAGCTAATGCAATAAAAATGTAATCTGGGTTGGTTTCCTAAATCAGATATTTTATTAATATGTAGGATAAAATCAGGGGACATTATTTATCAAATGTATGTCTTTGTCATGAATGAAATTCTAATTTTATATATATTATTTTAAAATTAGCATTGTAATTATAAAAACATTGCAGTGCTTTTTTCTATTTCTTGATGTTTTTGGTTCATGAACCAAGGCAAGACTGGGCAAATGGGTTCCCAATACAAGATGGTGTCATTCCAATTGCAATAGATCGTTCTCACTTAACGTGATCAAATGCACTCACTTTCCACTTATATTTAGAAATAAGGCTTTTATTGTTAAACATGCATTAAAATAGTTACAAAGACCATAAATTTTAAATCATGTGAATTTTCTCTTCCTTCTCTGTGTAACAAACATGATGCTTTTCTAGGAATCATTGTTTATGAATTGACCTACTACTCTCTACTCATAACTATACACCCTAAACAAAGATGTCAGTGTGGCTCCTTTTCTAACCTGTAAAATATGAAAATAGTTTCTTCTTCTATCTAATAATTCCTTGTTTTTAAAGTAAAATTCTATTGGAGTATAACACACATGCAGAGAAATACACAAATTACAAATACTCAGCTCAATAGATTTTTCTCAAAGTGAATGCACCCTGGAACCACGAGCTTGGTAAGAAATAGATAATTAATGTACTGCAGATGCTCCTTCTTGTGCCCTTCCAGTCATCTTTCTTCCCTAAAGAACTCAATATCCTGACTTCTATCACCATTGCTTAGTTTTGCCAGTTTTACATCATTTATCTGTCTGGCTGTTTTTAGTTAAATGTATTTCATGAGAATCTGTGTCATTCACTGATTGTGAAAAAGCTCACCCTTTCATTCTTTTTAATGTTCATAATTCCAGTGCCTTAGTATAACAATTTTTTAATCACTCTACTTAATATTGTTAATCTTTTTATTTTCATCTTTCTAGTAAGTGTGTTATACTATCTCATGTAGCCACTGAGTTGTTTTGAAAAATAAATAAAAATTTACAAAAACAAGTTGATAACTTGAATACAATTTTGATTCAAATTTCATTGATCAAATGTTTATGTACTTTTAAAATGAACCAGGCATTGTTCTAGGCTCTGGGTATTAGAATGTTGAATTGTACTAGTATTTTTAGAACTTAAATTAGGAGGGAGATAAGATAAACTTACAAGTTAACAATAAAACATCAAACAAAGACAAGAGTTAGGAATAACACAAATTAGTTTTGTCAGTGAGTTATAGTCTACATATTAATCATGAGCTCTAGTCTATTTTAGGCAAAACATTAAACACTCCTGCCAGTTTAAAGTTTGCATACATATTACACTTCCAATAAACCCATTAATTGGACTAGGAAGAAAATTATACTATTCTTCTTACTAAAATTGAAATCTCTGAAATTTTCTTCTGACTTTTTAGAGAATTTAGACTAAGAAAAATGCAGATATATTAGCTCTTTAATTTTTAATTGAATTCCAGACTTTAATGTAAAATCATGCAAAAGATGTGTACTTTCTTATCTTTATAATTGTTCACATATCTTAGCTTATTTTTTAGATCCAAAGAGATTTTATTCTCCAGGATTTTGAGCCAATTACCCTCGTGTCTTTACTTACAATCTAAATATTTAAAAATAAATATTTCCAATGACCAATGTGCCAATGGCTCTCCGTTAAATATATAGAATTTCTATCTGTCTGAATGTATATGTGAATAATCCCTATTGAATTAACTATTAAGGGACCAAAACACAAAACAAAACAAACAAACAAAAAAGAAAATACCAGAATTACCTTCTTGAGGGCAGGCTCCTGGTAACACAGGCTTCCCCTGCTAGGTGAGTGTTCTACGAACCCATCTGCATCAGCGTACCAGCTGATGTTGTTGTGAGAGGCTGTGTTGAGCTTCAGTGAATTTTTTTGGAGACTCTTTTAGCGTGTTTGCCCATTTCACGTTGGGTGATTTACATAAACAACGTGCAGCATGACAGCATACCTGCTCACATGGCACTGAGTGTTCAGCAGCTCTTTACCAAAAATGGCATGACCCCTGTGCCCCACCCTCCCTATTCACCCAGTCTCGCCCCTAGTGACTTACTTGGTTTCCCCAGATGAAAAAAGTCCTCAAAAGGAAACATTTTGCCAATATGGTGAAACAAAAAATGGCAGAAGCACTAAAAGGCATCAAATTGACTAGTTCAAAAACTGTTTTGAACAGTGGAAAAAGCATCTCAGTAGACATATTGCATTGAACAAAGAGTACTTTGAAGGTGACTGAAGTTTAAACATGTAAGAATAAATACACAATTTTTCATAAGTAAATTTTGCCTTCCTCCTCATATATAGTAGTTTCTAAACCTTTATTGTTTCATTTATAAGGATTGTCTTTCATTTGAACATCTCAAGTTACTTTTCTACCTCATCTGATATTTTCCCCACCTTAATTTAAAATTCCAATACACAATAAATAAATGCAAATTCATATAAAAGATTAATTATAAGACAAATGGAGGCTCCGTGGCATATATTTGCATTTTAAAGTATCTTCCCCTGTTTGGCCTAGTTTTGATCATTGTAAGAATATACAAATAAATAATTTAAAGATATATTAGTTCTACCTTTATATTTTCAATAATATCTGCTACATTTTTGTACCAACAAATTTAATTAATTACATTAATATTTTCAATAGTTATGTACTCATTCTTTTTCATTTAGTGTACATTTTGATTGGATATAGAATCTGAACACATAGCACATGTGATATAATATTTAAAATATGCATTTTCTATTTCATTAATGTCATTTATCATACTTCTGTATATTAAAATTAATTGGTACGTAATTTTACTGGATTAATTTTAAAAAGGTTTCATAATTTGTTTTAAAGCATTATTTTTTATATGCTTGTAAATGAATTACTACTGAGTTAAAAAAATTATCTCCTTATTAAATAAAGTTTAGAAAATATAGACATATAGCAAAACATAAAGAAATGTTCATCAGTTCCTCAACCAGTTACAATCACTATTGAATATTGGTGTATTAATATTTACTTTGATTATTCTGTACTTCATAAAATTTTGACTATAAAACATTTATTTAAAATAAGGTTTCTTTTTCTAAAGCACTCAACTTGTCTAAGAACCTCCTGAGGTTATAAACTGTTTCTTTTTTGGAGCTATAGCTTTGAAAAGAATCCCAAGGGTATGAATTAATGAGATTTGAAAAAATTCATTCAAATTGCTTTATATGTAGTTCTAATCTACCTCAAAACACATTTCTATCTTACTTTTATATGAAATATTATTTGAATTTTTCATTATGTACCTTAATATCATCTAAAAACTAAAATTTAAAGTAGTTTGTATACTTTTGTTTAAAATTTTGTATGTTTATATTTTGTCTGATTTTAAATTTTTGAATTGGCTTGCAAAAAAGTCATACTGCAATCTTTTTTTGATTTGGTTTTTCTTTTGTATTTTTATCTAAAGCTTTTTTTAAGTAAATTTATTGGGGTGACCTTGGTTAGTAAAATTATATAGGTTCCAAGTGTATGGCTCTATAATACATCATCTATGTATCACATTGTGTGCTCGCCACCCAGAGTCAGCTCTTCCATCACCATACATTTGACCCCCTCCCTCCTCTCCCACCCACTTCTTACGCTCCGATAACCACTAAACTTCACCTATAAATGTTTGTTTGTTTCTTCATTTGTCTTGTTTCTTCGTTGCTTTCAGTTTTATAATTCCACATTTGAGTGAAATCATAGGGTTCTTCACTTTTTCTGTCTGACTGACTTCTCTTAGTGTGGTGATCTCCAGGTCCATCCATACTGTTACACGTGGCAGTCAGTATTTCATCTTTCTTATGGCCAAGTGATATTCCATTGCGTATATGGTGCAATGTTTTATTAATGTGGGCAGTTAAAGTAAAAATGAATTTAGCATGCCTGGCATCGATCTAAATGCTAAAAATAATTAATGAAACAGGAAAAACACAGCTCTCAACTCAGTTGCATTAAATGTGGTTTTCTGTGTGTGTTTGAGGTTGAAGAGGATGGTCTAGGTGAAAAAAAAAATGGAAAACAACAAGGAAAACCAAAAGGATTCTACATGTCTCAGAGAATAATTTCAAATACGAAGAAAAGGAGAATGAGTTCTATAGGAGGAGCATGAAGGACACTCTCAAATAAATGGTGTAACAGAGGAACCAGAGATGGGGGGAAATACTGAAAGAAAATCATCAGTGTTTGAAAAAGAATGAAACATTTCATTTCTGCAAGTTCTGATATGCGTATGTTCCAGCATGTTTTTTTCAAAAGCTATAGCAATTTTAGGCCATATTAGCATAAAACTAAATTATGGCAGTCCCATTGCAACTCTGTACTATCCGACTGATGGAACATTACTGTTCTGTTCTTCATGCCACATTTAAATATTAATGTAGGTAAAAATGACTATGAATAGATAGTGTGACCCAGATAGAGTAGGATCTATATTAAATAATGCATGAAGAAAGGTTAACATGATATAAATAGTTAGTCTAAAAATAGTTAAATAGAACACAAAATTCCCTCAAATCTAAAATGTCTATTCTTCAACTAAAAAAAAAACTCATTATAATTATCATTATTAATATAATATTACTTTTCTGAAGAATATATATTTTCCTAGAAAATTATATATTCTTTTATAAAGAATGTGTGACTTTGAATAAATAAAAAAAGAATCCCACACACTCTCCCTGAGTTTGATTCATGTAATCACAGAAAATCATACTGATTAATATTAATAAATCACTGAACAATTTTCGGGAAATGATTTTTGAATGTTTAATATTCTTGAAGGGAGAATCTCCAAAAAAATCACAATAACTGGGTTATTTTAAATACTACTAATAATGAAGAAGAACAACAACATTCTTATGTTATTAAAATAGAAAGTGATTACTTTTAATCTAAAATTGATAGCCTAAAGACACATGTTTGTCCTTTAATAGGTTCAAATTGATGAGCTAAACCTAAACATAAATTGTATTTTCATTATTAGTTCAAAAACTAATTACTAAATCAAGATAAAGTAACAAAAACCCAGGAAAGATATTGATTTAGATTCTACAAGTTAATTTAAAGATAAGATGGATAGAAAAAAAAGAGCTTTAAAAAATAAGGTAAACCAGAGAATGTGTAGTTTGTCCTTTATTTGTCCTGTCTGAATTTGGAACTGTGGAATGTTAAAAATCTGTGTGTGTGTGTGTGTGTGTGTGTGTGTGTCAAAATAAGTGTGATTTCTTGGTCAAAATTACATTCATGCCTATAAACATAAATATAGAGCAGTTCATTCAATTCAGCCAACACACACATGTTGGACATACAATATAGGCTCTTTGCTAAATTAGTTTAATTTTTAGGACAAGAAGCAATATTTTTTTGTTTAAAAATTTTCTCCAAAGAAAAAATTTTTTTTCTCCAATGTTAATGTCAGTGTTTTTAAAAGGACTATAAGCAGTAACTTTATATCCCATTAAACTAAGTGTTATCTTTATCAACATTCTTTTAGTCAATATTTGAAAGTAAAAGTCCTATAGAAAATTGTCCACTTACAGGACTGTTTAGAAGTGAAGTGTATCAGATGAATGTAAAGTTTAACATATGAATCAAAACCCATGTACATCAATATTTTATTGTTTCTCTACTAATCATAATTATTTCCAACTGAGAAAACAAGGATAGTTTGAAGTACACATTTTATGTGTTCAATAGCCATTCAGGGCCTCCATAGATTATAGAGCCCTTATGTGTCAATGCCTTTGATAGAGGTGCAGGGAATTCACTACCATCAGAAAACCAAGTTCTAATAAACACAATGAATTAACAAGGTAAAGTTATCCACAGCATGACAATATCTTGATATATATACAGACAGTTGTGGGAGCAGAGAAGTAGGGGGCACACAACTCAGTCTGGGAAGCCAGAGGGGATTTAATTTTAAAAGGCATCATAGCGAAGGTGTGGTTTTAGCTGAACCTGGGAGGGTAGATGGTCAAGACAAAGACTGATCTTCAGGAGGAGCAAACAATGCAAATGTACAGGATAAGAAGAAGCAAACATTTGAGGAAGAAACAGTTTGAATATAATATTTTGAGTCTGGAAATGTAGTCTACGGTTTAAAATTAGAAGATTCAGATGTAATGTTAAAGAAAATAAACCTTATTTTGTAGTTGTCGGGTGATCACTGAGGGAATAGAGACACAATCTGTTGTGTGGAGCACGTGCTTGAAGGGGACAGAGTAGGAAAGGCTACCTCCATTAGAAGATCTGTCTTTGACTTCCTGTAGAAATGATAAAGGCTGTAGTGAGGCTGGGTCAACAGCAATTACAAAACTAGGTGCACTTTTTATATAATTACAGGGCACAGCTGAAAATATTCAAAGAGTAACGAATGAGAGTACTGCCACATTGAGACAGTTTAGTATGCAGAGTGTTTATTAAGGATTGCGATGGTATCAGTACCTTACGAAGGGGAAGAAGCAGTAGGGATGTGCAGAGGAGAAGTTCAGCTGTGATACAGTCCAAACAGTCTCAAGAGGCCGAAAGTGGAGATGTAGAGGCTGGTACCAAGGCTGAAACTGCTAGTAAGGAGATGTCTTGTATTGGGCTAAACTGAGTGAGTTTCTATGCTCTCTATACAATTAGTCATTGGATGTTGGCCACACTTTCAATAGCATGACTTTGCACTGAAGCCAAGGCAGTTTCTGAAAGGGCTGCAGCTGTCGACAGCCTTCCTAGTGCCTGGAAAACAAAACGGTCCTCGCAGAGATATGAGAGGTGGAACATCTCTGAGTCCATCACAGTAGGTGTAAGGGAGGAAGAGCGTTTAAGGTTGATTTCAACGCTTACAGTTTGAAAAAAGGATTCCAGAGAGATTCAATAAAAGAAGTTTGCCGAGAGAATGACAGTATGTTGGTGGAGAATTGTGTCTGGCTTAGAGAATTCAATTTCAGAACCATTGAATTGTAGTGAATATTTTTAAGTAAAACTAATATAGTATTTATAACACCTTTGTCATGGGCCACACATCTGCATATGCCAGGCAGTTTAGTTTTATTTTTTAAAAAACTCAGTTGTCAGCTAGTATTAGTAAGTGTATTAAGTAATACATGGTCAAAGAAAGTTATAAAACTGACATGCATCTTGTTTACTGAAAAAACAAAGCTAAATACATGCTTTATCTGGGAGGGATTTAATGACATCTTCCTCATTAGGAAATAACAGGTTAGTTTCCATAAACAATGAAACATCAAAGGAAATCTTTCAAATATTACTTTAAAAATTAACAAAATAATAAATGTTCTATATTAAGAAAATTAACAATGTAATATATAATGTATTATAGAATTATACATTTAAAATGTATATAATTTTACTAACCAATGTTATCCCCAATAAATTTAATAATACAATAAAAGAAAATAAATAAAATGAAATTACTCAAGAGAGTTTTTGTTTTGTTTTGTTTCTTCCTAAAGTTAGCTGCAGTTTCCTGGAGGTTTTCATACTATGGCTAATTACAGAACCATCTTCAGGAGCTCCATGAGGAAAGTAACCATTTTTTAGTGCTTTGTCGTGACGTTTCATGAGATGTGGCAGAATATCTTGTAATAACTTCATTTTCCTCACAGGAAAAAAAAATGAGGCTACTACACTGTAAGAATTTGCAGTAAATCTTACAAAAATTCAGTAGCTTGGCATTTATGGCCCATCGCTTTCTTTTGATTTAGCAGGTCTGCCCTTCAATATTTCTTTTCTCCAAATACTTGCCCAACTCTGTTTTTAAAACAATTTATATTGGTGGCACATTTTACAGCCTTTGGTAGTTTGTGGCATATGTTATTGTGTCAGAATGGTCCCACTCTAGTATATTTAGAGAAACTTCTGGACATCTTTGGTAAAACTCAATTACTTTAAGGTTCTATATCTCTAAGAAGGAAGGACATGGTGCTATCTAGTGTTATTCCATGCAGGGAGTTTTCTTTAAATGTTGCTGTATATTTCACTTTTGGTTTGAAGGAAAACAATATTTGGAAGTAGATTTGTTGACATTTTTGTTTTTTGTTTTTGAACTTGCTGGATAGCATGAATGCTAAACTAGGAAGACATGCATTATAGAAGGAAAATGTCCAATAATTTTTACTGTAGGCTTGAATTCTAACATCTATTATAGAGTATCTTAAATCTGCTATACATTGAATTAAAACTTAGACTTATTTTTGAGAGTTGCTATTTTCAATTGGAGTATACATGGCTCTTCATATTTCTTGATACCCACTAAAGTTTTGAGGCTTCCGTGGTCCCATTACAGCTCTTCATTGTTGGACATGTCACATGACTGTAAAATATGAAAGTATCTTAAAACTATATAAAATTCAGAGCTGTGGCATTAAAATGCTTCATAAAATTAAAGATGTTTTTCTAGAGAAAGTTAATGTGTGACATTCTGTGGAGATCAACTATCTGACTTGAAATCTATGGCATGCTGAATATAGTGATAATAGTGACTGTAAATTTAATAATACAAATAACCTTGGATTTTAACATTTAGCCTAATTTTTAAAATTTATTTTATGTAGTCTCATTAAAAATAAAGAATGAGAAATGAATGGACATAAGGCATATATTTTCTTCAATTGAAATAAAACCAATAGTACTTTATAATATTTCCTCCCAAACTTTATTCTCTATATAACATTTTTTTATTGTTAAATTTATTGTGGTGACATTGGTTAGCAAAAATTACAGGCTTACAATTCTATAGTGCATTGTCTATGTGTTTCATTATATGTTTACCACCCAGTCAGTTCTCTTTCCATCACCATATGTTTGACTTCCCCTCCCTCTCTTTGTAACTTTTAAAATATTTGTTTTCATTATATACATTGCATAGTCATGATTTGACTGATACTTAACCCAGTCATGTATATATCTTACAAATTAAGAAACCATCAGTAAAGGGCTCCTCATTGACATCTGATTGGCAGATTGATCAATCAACAAAAATTTAATTTGGAATGGTCTTTATCAATCCTGGCATCAAATCTTAGGTCATCTTTCTGAGATGGAGATTTGTGGGAAGTTAAGTTTACGGAGAAGCAACACAACACATGTAAAAGAGAAAAGCAGGATTGGGGAGAACAGAAATTTAATTGTGATCCATTGTCAACAAAATCTTCAGTTGATTTCAGGAGATATGAAGCTAAGATAGCCCATTGGTTTCTTCCAGTTGAGGCAAGGAATCTGAACCTTCCTACTCCTGTACTGCCTGTCGTTTGGTGTGGGCTGCTCCAGGGAAGATGGTAGTCCTTGGCCAGAGCAGTTCTTGGTGGCTGAGTGCAGTTCCTAGAGTGGGCTTCAACTGTTATAGAGTCAGCAGGCCACAGCAGGGCAGAAAGCGTGCCTAGGTGCCTAGGGAAGGGCGTCCAGGTACTTCTGCTGGCAGGAGAATTTTTTCTAGCTCACCATTTAAGTGATGGTGTGAATTCAAGGGCCCCAGCTTCCTGTCAGAGTTGTTTGGCTTTAACTACCACCCGATAGAACCCTCTTCTCATGTTTTTTGATTGGTGATTGGTTTCCAGTGTTTAAAATCCCTGATGTAGGCATTTGTAATATATCACCTGATTCCAAAATTACTATGCTACTTCCCACAAGTTGTTTTGTATCATTTTTCATTTGCATTTGTTTTGTTTAATTCATTTCCTGTTATAAACACTGAGAATTCTTAATGGTTTTTTTTTTTCGTAAGCTTTGTAATTTATTTTATGTGTAGTGTGAGACTTTTTTCAGAATATATAATCTAACTGTGACTTCTGGTTGTTTGTAACCAGGCCTATTGTGCGTCTAGCAACTCTGTTTTTGTTCTTCTTTAATTGACTGGAATATGAAAATATCACTGTTCTGTGCAAATTTTAGTAACTCATTCTTTTCCAAATTTACTGCACTCACTCACTGTTTTCTTTTTTTACTTTTTTGCAAGTGTGTGACATGCACATTACCATTTTCACTGTTTCTTAGAGGCCCGTTTATTTGTGTTCATCCAATAGCACAGAATCAGTAGAGTCACTTCTCACTTCTCATTTTCACAATCAAATTGACCTTTGCTTCCTGATGGCAATAATTTGAGTAAAATTATCAGTTTAAAAATGGTTTTAAAATGATCTCTTCAAATCCTGAGGACCAGTTTTCAGAATGCTATCGGGAACCAACACATACAAATACTGCCGTCCTGCTCACCAGCCTTGTTGCCTTCTCACTCCCACTCCTGCATCACCATCACAACACCAGAGGCTCCTCCTTCATGGCTCAGGGCAAGTACCATCTCTGTGCAGTATCTTGGTATGACTTGCATTTCATTATGTGATGATGGTATTCACATTGTATTTTTTGTTTTATCTATCTACTTCAGTACAATAAGAGCTCCTAAAAAGAACTAAAAAGAAGTGAATAGGTCTAATTAATTTTTATAAAGAAAATACCTAGCATAGTTACTTGTACATGGTACATACTCATGTTGAATATTGAATGATGGACCAGTCCCCTGTTTTTTCAGATGCTTTCAATGTACATATATAGATACTTTATAAATAACTCAGTATTTGATGTTTGTTTTTGCTTTTTGTTTTTTTTTTTTTTTGACTTTCAAAAAAACACTGTAACCACAATGTTTAATGACAGAGGCAGCAACTAGAGTGATAGAGCTTCAAACTAAGGAATTGTGAGAATCAATGACTACTACAAAGGGCCAGGAGGAAGCAAGGAGTGAGAGTCCCAGAGGAAACGTTTATCTGCTGACACCTTGACTTCTAGCCCGTAGAACTGTGAGTTAATAAATGTCTGGTGTTTTGAGCCAGTAGTTTGTGGTACTTTGTTATAGTAGCCCTAGGGATATATATTTAGTGTATACAGTAAAAAAAAAGAGATAAATCTATTGTACAAGTATCTGTTTTGGGAAAACATATCCCGATACCCATCTTTAAAGAAAGATCACTTTGGTCAAAGATGTGTGCGAAATAGTGCATATTATATCTCTCTTCTGTAGATTGTGATGGTTAATTTTATATGTCAACCTGACTGGGTAATGGGTGCCCAGATATTTGGTCAAAGCTTATTCTGGGTATTTCTGTATGGATATTTTTTGATTAACTGAGATTAACATTTAAATTCCTAGAGTAAAGCAGATTGCTCTTCATAAAGTGGGCGGGCTTCATCCAACCAGTTGAAAGCCTGAACAGAACCAAAATAGTGAGCCTTCCCTGAATAAGAGGAAATTCTCCAGCTGACTGCCTCAGACTTCATCCGCACCATCAGCTTGCCTTGGTCTCAAGTCTGTAGGACCAGATTTGAATTTACCAGTTTTGTATTTCCTGACTAATATAGAGGTTTAAGGTTATTTTTATGTATTGACCCTGGACAATTTTAAAGTAAGTTTACTTACACAACTTTGTTTTTTGAAATTTGATTACTAAAAGTTTTATTCACTGGATTCCTATAACAACATGTAAATCCAGTGTGTCGTGATTTGCACTTGGGAAGTTACATATAATATGTATTCAAAATGTAAAGTATAGCTAAAGGGAGTTTTTAAAGCAATATCATATAATTAGTAACCCTTAGTATTGTTTGTGACACATGCAGCTGCTCCATTAGGTAATGGAGAAAAAAGCTTCCTGCTGATTTTTGCTAGTGATAATAAACAAGAAAATACCTTTTAATGATACTGAATAACACTAACATTTTTGGCTAATAGCCAAAGCAATATTGAGAAAAAAGAATACAATTGGAGATATCACTCTGCCTGATTTCAAACTATAATACAATGTCAGACCACTAATTTTGCAAACTCATCCTAGAAAAATTACATTGCTGAGTATCACTATGGTCATCTTCGAAGTATTCCCCTTGGGAAGCTATGCACCAACAGCAGTGGTCCACCCTTCAAAACAATTTTGGGGGAGTTCCCTGGTGGTGTAGTGGCTAGGCTTTGGCACTCTCAATGCTGCGGCCTGGGTTTGATTCCCAGCCAGAGAACTACCTCCCCCCAAAAAACCCCCACAGTTTGGAACTCCTTTTCTGGAATGGCCATCAGAGCTGAATGATGGATGAGTTTTCAAAATTAATTGTCCAAACTTGTACATATCTATTGTAATCAAAACTGTATGCACTGTTACAAAAATAGACACATAGATCAAGGGAATAGAATAGAGAGCCCAGAAGCAAATACATGTATATAGGGTTAATTAATGTATGACAAAGAATGCAAAAATGAAAAAGACAGTCTCTTCAGTAAATGGTGTTGGGAAAACTGAACAGCTATGTGTAAAAGAATGAAACTGAACTAGTATCTCACACTATATACCAAAATAAAGTAAAAATAGATTGAAAGCCCTAAAAGAAAACTCTAGGCAATAAGCTCTTTGACATCAGTGTTAGCAATATTTTCCTGGACCAATCTCCTTAGTCAAAAGCAACAAAAGCAGAAGTAAACAAATGGGATTATATAAAACTAAGAAACTTTTGCACAAAGAAAGAGACCATCAATAAAAGAGACCATCAGCTTACTAAGTGAGAGAAGTTATTTGCAAATCCTACATCTGATAAGGGGTTAATATCCAAAATTTATAAAGAATCTACACAACAATATAAAAAACAACCTAATTAAAAAAGGGGCAGAGGACTTGAAAAGGCATTTTTGTAAAGAAGACATATAGAATGTCAACAAGCACAGGAAAGATGCTTAACATCGCTAATCATTAAGGAATTCAAATCAAAACCACAATGAGATATTACTTCACACCTGTCAGAAGGGCTATTATCAAAAAACATAAAATAACAAGCGTTGTTGAGGATGTGGGGAAAAGGGAATTCTCATACACTTTTGGTTGGAACGTAAATTGGTGCAGCCACTATAGAAAACAGGGAGGTTCCTCAAAAAATTAAAAATAGAGCTACCATATGATCCAGCATTCCGTGTCTGGGTAGTTATCTGAAGGAAATAAAAACACTAATTTGAAGAGATATATGAACCCTTATGTCCATCTCAGTGCTGTTTGCAATGGCCAAGATACAGAAGCAACCTAAGTGTCCGTTGATAGATGAATGGAGAAAGAACAGGTGGTACATATCTCTGATAAAATATTACTCAGTCGTAAAGAAGAATGAAATCACGCCATTTGCTACAGCATAGATGACCCTAAGGAGTATTAATATTATGCTAAGTGAAATAAGTTAAACAAGAAAAGTCAAATACTGTATGATTTCACTTATATGTGGAATCTAAAACAAACAAACAAAAACAAATGAACAAACAAAACAAAACAGAAACAGACTCATAGACACAGGAAACAAACATGGTTGCCAGAGGGGTCAGAGGTTGGGGTGGACAAAATGGTAAAGGGAATTAAGAGGTACAAATTTTTAGTTATAAAATAAATAAGTAATAGGAGTATAATATACAGCATAGGGAATGTAGTCAATAATATTGTAATAACTTTGTATGGTGACAAATGGTAATTGGACTTAGTGTAGTGGTTATTTCATAATGTATATTAATACTGAATCACTATGATACACAACAGAAACTAATAGGATATTGTATGTCAGTTATACTTCAATTAAAAAATTAAAAGATGATAAAGATTTCATTGTATATCTCTTAAGAGTGCACATAGATTTCCAATTAATTCAAGAAAAATATCAATAAACTGTGTAATGAGATATTTAATGTTTCAGTATTATTTCAGGTAGCATAAAATTAAAATCACAGAAATCTACTTAAAATATGAATCTAAATATGCCATTCATATTTTTACAACTTAATTGGGCTCTGAAAAACTATGCCTTATATTTTTATTGTGATGTTAAATGTCTTCCTATCTGTCTCTCTTAACTTCATTGTTGTCATCCCATGTATTATTATACTGTGTTCTACACATTTACTTTATCCTACACCAGGCTTTTTAGGATGCATGATCTGTTTTAAAAATGCATTTTCAACACCTTTTCACCTGCCAAAGACTTTTTTTAACCATTTAAATTGGTTTCAAAGTAAGAAAACTGTCAGTAAATCTTTCATTCTGGGTCAGCTTTCCCTTATCTCCTTATCCTCTATGTATGCATAATACCCTTTCCACGTCCCTCATTGCACGTATCTATTGTGTTATGAGTGATCTATTTAAGGAATCTATTTCATTCCTCCTACTTTACCTCATAAAAACAGAGATTAGAAATCCCCAGAACTAATCACAGTGTTGACATGAAACAATCCTGTAAATATTAAGAAAATGGGAATTATAGACTTAATTATAAAACATTCCTAACATTTTAGTATTGTAAGATTAATACATAGAATTTGTTGCAAAATTTCTTTTTGTATACAATTATGTCTGCATTGTTTCAACTCTTAAAGCAATTTAAGAGACTTAAAGATTCCTGTTCTACCACTTTTTCTCTTAATAGGTTTGATGGAATGTTGTGATAATTACTTACATTTGCACCAAGAAATTATAGTAACTAATAATTGCTAGAATTTGTACTGCTAATGAAATTATATCCAACAATCCCTAAGGAAGAAGAACCTTTGAAAATCAGATGTTCTGAAATCAGTTTTTAAAGTTTACTTTTCGAAATTCATCAGTTCTTCTTTTTAGTGTATCTCCTAGTACACATGACACTCTCCGTGTTTTTATTTAGATCTATAGCTGCCACAGTATTGTTAAGTGTGCATATGGAAGGGTGAAATAATATTTAAAATATTCCCTGAATTGCAATCAATAAGCTTTTGTTCAAATCCAGGAGCAGATTAATAACAGTGACCTTGAGAATATCACTTAATACTTTTAAAACCATTCCTTCATTAGTAAATTTATGGTGCCCTTCAAAGTATTTTTTGAAGATTTAATAACATAGGGATGTGAAAATCTATGCTACTAAATAGGGAAATAAATATGATGAGCTTCTGTAGATTTTACATTTGGTTTTGTAACTTATGTGATTATCTATGTCTGATTTTGTATAAATTCACTAATACTTTGTATGTAGGCATGTACTAAAGTAGTGCAGCTTTAAAGTACACTCAAAAATAAATGCTTAACCCTTGTAAAGCACACAGACACTTAGAATGTATGCATGTTATAACTTTATTTTATTTTACCAAGTATTATACATTTATTTGGGAAATAATATTTCACAAAGTATTTTAATAGGATGTAATAATTAAAATGCAATTATTCATTTGATAAAGTACCCAAAGTGTTTTAATTCATCCTGTTATGTATATGCTATATATTTTTACAGTCCTTTTTTTGATAAATTTGTCAGTTTGCTGATGCTCTGTTATTAGGTGCATACGTGTTAAGGATTGTTGTCTTTTTGGAGACCTTTCTGCCCTATCATTATGTATGCTCCTCATTACAAAATGCCCCTGCAACTTTTCTTACTTTGAATTCTGCCTTGTTTGAAATTAATATAGCTATTTTCACTTTCTTTTAATTAGTGTTAGAATGGTGTATTTTTCTTCATCCACATACTTTTAATCTGTATGCCTTTATTTTTGAAGTGGGTCTCTTGTAGACAACATATAATTGAGTGTGTTGTTTGATGCGCTCTGACCATCTGTCTTTGAATTTGTGCACTTAGACCATTGTCATACAAAGTGATTATTTATATAGTTGCATTAATATCTACTGTGATTGTTTTATATTTCTTGTACATGTTTTTTGTTCCTATTTTGTCTTCCACTCTTTTTATGCCTTTTGTGATTTCAATTGAACATTTTATATTACTGCATTTTATTCTCCTACCTTAGCATACCAGTTATACTTTAATACTATTTTTTAACTTGTCTTCATCAGTGATTATGCTGGAGTTTGTAATATACATTTACAACTAATCCAGTTTCATTTTCAGATAACTTGTAGTGCTTCATGAGTTTGAATATGATATGCTTAGCTGTAGGTTTCATGACATATATATTGATTGAGGTTTTTGGAACTTTCTGGAGCTATAATTTGATGTCTGACATTAATTTGGAAAAATTCAGTCAAAGCAGAATTATTGCTTCAACTATTTTTTTCTGTTCTTTTCTCTTTTCTCCTTCTTGAATTCCCATTACTTGTATGTCTTGCCGATGAATGTGGTTGTGGCAGTTCACAACGGATCCAGGCAGATCAAAGTAGAGTTGAGGAGTCACAGGTAACTTACACATAGCCTTTATTCCAGAAGCGAAGCAGCAAAGAAGTGATATCCAGGAGTCGTTGCACACTGGACCATGATGCATCACCTGCAGGATCCCTTCCCCTTATATAGGCGGATGCCAGGGAGCAAGCACATAAGGTGCATAAACAACACAACGACTGCCACCTGGACAAGTAGAAGTCACGGTTACCTCACAGGTGTGCGTCATTTCGTGGAGCGTGGCACGAGAGTCTGTTTGCCCCACAATGTACGTTACTACCTTTTGTAGTTGTCCGTGTTCTTGGATATTCTGTTTTGTTTGTCAGTCTTTCATTTTTTTCTGTTTGCTTTTCATTTTTGGAGGTTTCTATTGAGATATGCTTAAGCTTTAGATTCTGTCTTGTCATGTACAGATTACTAGGTCTATCAAAGGCATTCTACGTTTCTGTCACAATGTTTGTGATTTCTAGAATTTCTTTTTGGCTATTTCTTAGTGTTCCATCTCTCTGTGTATATTACCTATCAGTTCTTTCATACTGTCTTCTTCATCCCTCAGAGCTCTTAGCATATTAATCATTGTTCTTTTTAAATTCCTGATTTGGTAATTTCAGCATCCCTCCCATATTGAGTCTGGTTCTGATGGTTGCTCACACTCTCCAAAATGTGTTCTTTGCCTTTCAGTGTCTTGTATTTTTTTCTTTTTCATAGGCATGACATACTGGATAAAAGAACCTGTTGTAAATAGGACTTTATTAGTGAAGTTAGTAGTGTGGAGAGAGGACATGTTCTATAATCCTATGATTAGGTCTCTGTGTTTTAGTGTGACTGTGCCTCTCTCCATTGTAAACTTCACACGTGCTTCTCACTCCCTCCCCACCTCCCTCAGACATGGCAGGTAGCTGGAGTGGGCTGAATTGTATACTTCCCTTCCTCTATGGAGAAGGCTGGAACCAGCTGCGTTTGATATTTCTCTTCTTCCATGTGGAAAGCTAGACTGATGAACCTCCGCAGTTTAAGCTCTGATTATATAGTTTTCTCCTGTGGGCAGGCTTTGTTAAAGAACAGAATGCTCTAGCACATTTCAAAATGGCTCTCTCCTTCCCTGCCAGAAGCCCAGAAAGTTTTTCTCCAGTACTCACTGGAGACTCTGGTCGGACACTAGGAGGTGAAACTCACAGAAGTTTGGGGACTCCCTGGTGAGTGTGCCGGACTTGTCCACCCTGAGCCTCCAGCAGCTCATCAATTACAATTCGGGTTCCAGTACCCAGCACTGGTTTTGTTGGTGGCTTCTTCTCGTGGCTTTCTGCTCCGGTAAGTTGTGACTTTTTTATATTTGTCTGGCAGACTCTCTGATTTTAGGAGCAGAGGTTTGCACTGTGACTTCACTTCTCTTGTGGATTAGTAATTGCTGGAATTTTTTTTAGTTTGGTCAGTTTGTTGCTAGGACAGAGTGGCCATGCCCAAGTATTTTACACACTGGACTGCAAGCCCAGTTTTCTTTTTTAATGGATCCATTGCTTTTATAATATTTAACAGTACTGAAACCTTAGGTACACAAGCAAGTGAAATTTCCCAAAGGTTTATTGTACAGTGTGAAATTCAGCGTTAATAGAGTGTATATTTGAAAAAGTATATTCACGGTTTGGTTCAAATTGGTCCCTGAAGAATGTGAAGTGCTTTTCTCAGATCTCTGTGACATTGAAACTTTGGTGAATTAAATTCTCATCATTGCCTTCTGCTTTAAAGTTATGGTAGTGATTAATAGATGCTTAAATTAGTTCCCCAAATCTGTAGGATACACACACCAATGAAGTCAAACAAGTGTGTGCTTTATGGGCAAAATGATCCCCATTTATTTAGCATATGACCAGGAGCAATATATTTAATCACTCTAAAATTTGAGTCTCTCCACTTTCAAAATGGAGTTACATAAATTACAATGCTTTTATAAGGGTTAAATTATTTATAACTTAGAAAGTGCCCAGTCCTTAATACATATTATTTTCCTTTCTTCTCTTACATTAATATGGTTCTTCGCCGAATTTCCTGGTTATCAAAAGTACTGGTATGCCTGTTAAAATTTAGATTCCTGGGTCCTTCTACTGAAAAGATACTAAATTAGAATCTTTAGTAAATCTGCAGTGAGAGTCAGCATACATGTATTCCTTATAAAAGTGATTAAGAAAAACACTGTATTAGGTCTTAGCAGAGCACAATCTGGCCTAGAAGATGTTAGCAGTGGAGAAACACACCCCAAAATAGATTTGGTGAAAGATTTGGGATTCATTGGTTTTTCTGTATTTTGGTTATTCTAAGAGTGTTCCTATAGTTTAATTAAATTCCTTCAATTGAATTTTGTCTAAAAAAACTTAAGTAAAGGTTTAGAGCCACATGATTATTTTCTGAAATAAAATGTGAGAAGTGGTTATATTGGAGTATCTTTTGTGGAAAGTATTGCTCATCTGCATCTTCTTATTCCATAATGTGAATTAATGATTGATAGTTATTTATGTAATAGGTCATGTACTTTTGTAATAGAAACGGGATTGTTTTAAAAATATTCATGTCATTCTATTCTGATATTTCACCCTAAGTGCTGTCATAGACACACACACACACACACACAGTACTATGCATTTTAATCCCAGCTCTGGTATTGTTAAATTATGTAACATGGACCACTTGTTTAACCTCTTGAAGCATAAACTTCAATATGTCAGAAGTAGAATCACAGTAATTGCACTAAAAAGCTATTTTGAGGATTAGATGTGCTCCCATTTTATGTACCTGGTACATCATAGATAAATTAATGGTTCCTGATCCTAGATTTTAAACAAATCCCAATGGATTGAGGGTAGTTTTTGCTTGGAATTCAATAAAGGGTAACTTAAAATCCATGGCTTTAAATCTTCTATAATACAGTTCTTTTATACTCAGAGGATGTCTTCTTCAGGATATTTAAGGACTTCTAATTAGAGATTAAGGACATTTTAACTTCTCTACTTACGTGCGAACTGTTGAATGGCTTTCTCCACAAGCTTGTTCATCCCATATCTATGAAAGATTCAGGAGTTAAAAATAACAAAATCAAATTCAAACTAATTATATAAATAAAGGAAAAAGTAAAATGGGCAAAGCTGAAAATTCTCCTGTTGTTAAAAAAAAAAATTGCTGTGTACTAGGGATATTGATTCCAAGTAAGTAAATTCAAAGGTGGTAAGCAGATTCAGAAGTGGGAAGCAATGCCTTAGCAATTGCCATAGCAAAGACTTCCTTACGCATTATAAAGAGGAAAATTGGATCAATGTTCTTATTATAAATTTATAAATGTATAAGTTATTGTAGGCATTTAGATAGTACATAAAATGTAAAGAATGTAGTAAATTATAAACAATATTTTTGTCAGATTTTCTTTTATTATTTTAAACATTTATTAGGGTGACATTGGTTAGTAAATTATACAGATTTCAGGTGTAGAATTCTGTGATACATCATTTATATATAATAGCATTGTGTGCTTAACACCCAGAGTCAGGAGGTTTGTTTTTTTTTTTCTTTGTCTTGTTCCTTTGTTGCTTTCAGTTTTATATCCTACCTATGAGTGAAGTCATGTGGTTCTCGATTTTTTCTGTCTGATTATTTCACTTAGTATGATAATCTCAAAATCCATCCCTGTTTTTGCATATGGCAGTATTTCCTCTTTTTTATGGTTCAGTAATATTCCATTATATATATGTATCACATCTTTACCAAATCATCTTGAAGGACATTTTGGTTGTTTTCATGTCTTGGCCACCATGAATAATGCTGCAGTGAATATAGGGGTGCATATATCTTTAGGGACAAATGTTTTTGAAATTCCCATATGACCCACAAGGATTGCTGGATCATATGGTAATTTCATTCTTAATTTTTTTAGGAATCTCCATACTGTTTTCCGTAGTGGCTGTACCAATTTGCACTCCCACCAGCAATGTATAGGTTCTCCTTTTTCTCCACATCCTCTCCAGCACTTGTTATTCCTTGTCTTGTTGATAACAGCCATTCTGACAGGTGTGAGGTGAGATCTCATTGTGCTTTTAATTTGCATTTCCCTGATAGCTAGTGAAGTTGAACATTTTTTCATATATCTGTTGGCCAATTGTATGTCCTCTTGGGAGAAGTGTGTTCAGGTACACTGCCTACTTTTTAATTGGATTGTTTTGTTTTTGTTGTTGAGTTGTGTGAGTTCTTCATATATTTTGAATATTAGCCCCAAGCACACAAAAGTAACATGGAGTTAATTACTGTTAGCTATCAAATACCATAAAGAGTTTATTATATATGTGTGTGTGTATACATCTACATATATATAAAAATAAATATTTTTCCTAGGCCTTTTCTTAAACATAATAAAATATAAAATTCAGAATTATGATTAAAAATTCATATTGTGTGTGATTAAATTTCTTTAACCCATTATATTTCATGGCCAAATTCTTATATAGAATAGCAAAATCCTATTCCATTTATTATATGCATCATACTTTAATTTTTAGAAACATTTATTACTTATTTACATTGATTCAGGGTTTAGATACTTTAATATGTTATTGACTGATTTATGCATACAGTTTAGACATATCTGCATCAATTTAAAAGTTTTTGCACTTTGGAAAGTGCCTGTCAAACTAACCATAAGGTGTCAGTGGAATTTAAATTTATTTAACTGGATTAGCAAATACCAACAATAAATGTTGCATTTGGACCCCTAAAACTATTTGTATCACAGTGTTTTTAATTTATAACTTAAGCAGTAATGTATGTTTCCATAGATTGAAATCTCCAGAGAAAACAAAATAGGACATTTACTAAAATTAGAATGTTTATCAAAAACAAATTGCATTTTCTTATGTCTTCACTGAGCTTAAATGTTAATGAAATTCTCCCTTTCAAATTATATTTATAAGGCAAATATTAGATAAGACCATGTTATCAAGGATAAAAAATATATTGAATTGCTGGTTTTACAATTTAATCTGGAACAGAGATATAATTGGGGAAAGGGGGGGGATTTAAACATTACTGTTGATTAGATAAAGTGATATAGTTCATTAAAAAAAAAAACAATCTGTGCACACTTGAAAAAAAGTGATTTCTTTTTATTCCAAATGCCAACTGAATTGTAAATGGTGACATTTTGAATAACAAAAACTAAGGATAAAAATGGATAATAAAAAAAGTATCTAATTATACCCTTCCATTGCTCAGCTCAAGCTCTCAGGTTCCTGACTCTTCTTGCTATATTTTCAAGTGTTCTGGTTTAGTTTCATTCAAATTGTCTGAACAGTTTTTAGTAGAAGTAAACGTATTTTCACACAAAGGTTTTGTTATAAAACCTAAGTAAAATGGAAACATGGAAACCTCTTTTACCACCAATCATCAACTTTTCTGATCCAAAAATTGCTCTCTGCAAGTTTCTGACAGCAACAATGGCAAAATTCCAGTCTAGATGAATTTACGTTTCCCTGAGAGAGAGAAGTTTAAACAGGGATGTTGGATGTTTTTACATGTGATATTTTGCAATGTGTTCTTTATTTTAAAAAATTCATGTAAATGAAGATGAAGGAAATTGCTGCAATTTCAATGATCAAACAAAGAAACAGTATAGATGACAATAGAAAATTATCAAAGTAAGAAGTGTAGTTTATTTCATGTTTATCTCCTAGAACTTACACCAATTTTATCCGTAGCCAGATATAAAATATATTGGTTTTATTACAATTAAAATAAAACTTGTCATAATTTATTATAATTTATTTTGAGGATATACCAATGTTATTTAAATAATAAAAAAGTATATTTTATTACCTTAAAATATACTTATTTTAATATAGTCATTAATGTTTGAATCCCAAGTAACTTAAATAGGACACTATACTACAGATCATAAATTATAATGATTGATGGATAAAAAGACTTGAAATGACAGAAGAAAATATAGATAACTATATAGATAATTTTCAGACTAAAATACTAAAATAAAAGTATTCACTTATATTAATAATCACTTTTGACTTTCCAAGTGACATTGCGATCTGTATTTGATTTTCTTAAACAGATGGAGTCTCAAAAGTTTCTCTGATGCATTCAGGCATATGACATCTTCATCAGTCATTATTATTGACAATATTATTGTTATCTCATTATAAATATTCATATAACTTTCTTAAGTAGAACCTCATATAATTTGTAATTAAATTTTATTTACATACTATTTTTGGTCCAAGAGAACAGAAATAACTGTAAATATTTAAATTGAACAAATTTAGTATAGGGTCTCAATTACATAGGTAATAGAGTTTCTGAGAAGCCCAACAATGGACTGCAATCTACTTCAGAAAGCAATTGTAGGAAGCAGCTGAAAACTGCTGCAAGAACAGGGAGACAAATGGTACTGAAGCTTAGGCGTGGAATTAACTGGTGGAAGCTAAAAATGCAACAGCTTGTCTAGCTAGAAATAGAGCCATAATTGAGATAGCACTGGAAGTAGGAATGGGAGAGATACTGTAGCTTCTCTTCTGTGTTCCAGTGTCCTGCCAGTGTTCCCATTGCCAGGAAAGCTTGAAGCCAGCTGACCTGGAAGCCTAGAAATTGATGCCTCAGCCATGTGCTAGAGGCTTAGACTCATGTAACTTCCCATACCTTTTATAAAGGCTTCAGTTTTATATTTTATGAAATATTTCCATTTTGTAAAAGATTTCTTCTGAACACATGTAATAGTATGTGTTGGTATGTCAGATAACATCAAATAATTCTGATAACCAGCTCAGTTCACATTGTTTAGATACCCTCTGTCAAACATTGATTTTAAACTAGGGCTGATGAGCATAAGGTACTGCTTAGTAGCTGAAGGCATGGCTTTACCTTGAAACCCTAGGGATCTTGTAAATTATTCTCTTTTAGAATTTGCAAATGCATTTATTTACCAAAGGCATTTTAAGCACCATTAATTATATCTACTGCTTCTAAGACTTGAGTTCCATAGAATTTTGTATAATAGCCTATAATTACTTCAAAGCCTTCTCTTCTTTATCCTGGGCCTCTCTTATAACAAGCAAAAATCATATGATCATATCAATAGATGCAGAAAAAGCATTTGTCAAGATACAACATTCATATATGATTAAAATACTTAATAAAGGGGGTATAGAAGTAAGGTACCTCAATATAATGAAGGCCCTATAAGACTAACCCTCAGCTAATATCATACTTAATGGTGAAAAAAATGAAAGCTTTTCTTCTAAGATCAGGATACCCTCTATCACCAGTTATTCATGGTATTAAAAGTTCTAGCCAGAGCAATCAGGCTGAAGAAATAAAGAAAAGACATCTAAATTGTTGAATGAAAAAATTAAATTATCACTTTTTGCAGAAGACACAATTCTTTATATAGAAAATCCATGGAGTTCCCTGGTGGTGTAGTTGTTTAAGGTTTCGGCACTGTTAACGCTGCAGCCTGGGTTTGCTTCCTAGCCAGGGAACTACCCACATACCCCACCCAAAAAAAAAAAAAAAAGTTACAGGATACAAAATCAATGTACAAAAATCCATTGCATTCCTCCTGTATACTAACAATGAAATTTCAGAAAAATGAAAAAGTAAAAATTCTTATTGCAATCACAACAAAAAGAATAAAATACCCAAGAATAAACTTAACAACGGATGTGAAGGATTTATACACTGAAAACTATAAGACATTATTTAAAGAAATTGGTGAAGATACAAAGAAATGGAAAAATATTCCATGTTCATGGATTAGAAGAATCAAGGAAAAATCTCATTACTGATTAATCCTTTAATGAAACTTCTTACTAGATAATACTTAGAATTATCTTAAGTTTCTTTGTTTAGTCAAGAGCAATTGTAAAAAATCCTCAAGGAGAACACAGAAATAGAAAAAGAATTCAAACACCTTTAGTAGCAATAGTTATGGAACTAGTTTCTTAAAACAGGTAATTGAACTGTAAGATACCTTATTTTAAGGGAAGAAAATGTATCTCAATTAGGAGAAATGATTGGCTTAAAATGAGAGATCTTTTAGGTAATGAATGGGACTTCAAAAGACTGCACATGAGCCTACCTTTCCCAATACAGATTTTGTAGAATTATACATTGTTGTAGAATTAGACACCTATAGATTTGAAGGGCTCACTTGATAAGGTCAACCTATCTAAATAATCTGTCTTTTGATTAACATAAAGTCATCAATTAGTATGCTTAATCACTTCTGTAAAATCCCTTTTTGTCACATAATGAATAATAACTCAGTTATAGATTTTCCCCAATGTTAAGGGAAGGAGATTATACAAGAGTGAGGGTCACTGGATCATTTTAGTATTTGGGCTACCACAACTTCATTCCCTTTTTGCCATTTTCTCTTAAGGTAATACTATAGATGTTTCCCTTTCTTATTGATTTGAAAAGGATAACCACATAATAATTTGTGTTCTCTTATAATTCTGTTCTTTTCACCATGCCTCCTTGGTTCAGTGGAGGTTACATGCTAGGATAAACATCTGGACATCAGACACAAATTCTATGACATTTCAAGACATTCATTTCTGCCAGGGATTGTGGATGACACATTTTCAAATGTCAAATGTTTTCAAGAAGGTTAGGAAGGGATTTCCAAGAACAAGATTTGTTTATTTTTAAACTGGTTTATGCAGTCTCCCCAGATTGGCTACTTCTGATATTGTTTGGAAAGGAGCCAGAAATGAAATGAAGTTTTTATAGGAGTTGCGCAGAAATAAGATTCTTCTTAAAAGATGGATAAGCCAGGGACAATAACATATACTTTTAAATATAGCTTGTGGTGGGACATTTTTCTGTCTCTTTCTTGTATGTGACCACTGGGCTGCCTAAAATTAAAGAAACCATCCCAATTGCTATTATATGAAGCCTGGATGATAATTGTTTATCTTAAGAATCTTTAGGATGTCAGAGATCTACTTACAGTAAAAAGGGGTATGTTTATAAACTTTCAGGCAATTGTTTCCTCTTACTAAAATAACTTCAGTGCCTTCGAGCTGATTAGAATATTTTCTTACCTTTGAGACATAAGGACCTTAAAAATGACCTAAAAACAAACAAACAGAAACAAAAAACTCAGTGCCATAGTTTTTTTTATTGTGAACTTAGAAAAGAGAATGAGTTACAGGTACTTAAAAAATATACAAAATGACCCAGAAGAGTGTAACTGAAAGGAACTAAGAAAATTGGAGAGCAATTTGTATTTGTCTTTGGTAGCTCCTCCATTAATGGTTGACCACTTCACACATGAAGAAGTTAAGATCAAGACAGCTCCGTGTTCTAGCCTGGAATGTCATAAAAGGAAGGAGATGGGCCAACAGTACCAAGAGGTTGAAAAAGAAACCTTTTTCCCCACAGTCACATGACCAACTGCCATCATGTTATTCCAAAGTTGTACGAAGTTGCAGTAGACTGCATTTTAAGTTGGGTAAAATAATCAAGACACTAATTAATGGGTTTATACTATTATAATTCATTTTCCTGTCTTAAAAGTAATAACTTGATTAGACCAATGTGCACATTTCACACACATTTAAACATAGAAAAACTCATAAACCATATTGTCTGACTAAATACACATTAATTTTTCCAAATTAGATACTTAGTGTTTTTCAAAGCCTGCTTTAATGATTAAAAATGATTTAAATGAATCATTTAAAATAAAACCTCTCTATTCACTAAAGCTATCAAATTTGCTCCCAGACTTTGCTTTAAATAGGTCTTTTTAACTCTTCTGGTTGGCAAAACCAAAAGTGATGCAGGATTTTTCAATAAAGTGGAGATAGAGAAAATCAGATGCTTATTCATAAAACAACCAAGCAAAACAGGCCAGATAATTAGAAATCTATTGCAGAGCCAATTCACAGTAAAGCAGGACTTAGACAAAGCAGCCAGGTATGGCAGAGCTCCCACTGAGGTGGTTCTATTTTAGGCAAAGCCCAGAGCTTTTGAATAGAGTCCATTATTTCTTCCTATTTAATTCAATAGAAACAGAACAAAGATTCCAATTCCATCAGCAAATTGGGTAGAGGTGAACTGAATGGATTATACACAGGCAAATATGATAGAGCAGGCAAGTGGAATATTAGAGGAAGTGATAGAAAGCAAGAGGGCGAAATCATTTTAAATTTTGTTTTAATTTCTCATTTAATTAAAATAGATTTCAGAGTATCCAAGACAAACAAATTAGACATTCTAAGATCAATGTGAAATTTGGTAGAAACACACAAGGCAGAAGTTCAAACTATAAAGTCAACAAGGAACAATTTAGGATTTATAAAATCATTGAGATTGCTTAATTCCAGCTCCTAAAATATTGTATGGTTGTCTACACTATGTATCACAACTATTTTCATTTTCCAAATTTTATTTCTAAGTTGTTATAGAAAATTTTTGTTAAAAATTAAGTTTCTTACCAAATCTGTGTGTGTGTGTGTGTGTGTGCGCGCGCACACACACACACACACACACACACACACACACACTTCATTGTATTTTATTATTGGCATATTGGGAAATGATAAAACATAAAGCCAAATGCCTGAATAATTGTTTGTACCACATTCAAGAAAATGATTTAAAAATAGTATCTTGGTGAAGTCAGTAGCAAAGCTATTGGATGGATTTGGAATTAATTTTAACATTTGGTTCATTTGCTTCTAACTCTCTTGCACACCCTGTGCCCTCGAAGGGATAACAGATGAGCATAGAGTAATGGGCTGCACATGCTACAGAGGGAGATAAGTCTGATTTATAGAGAATGATTCTAAAAGGATAATATTTTATGAGAATGGTCAGAGAATGCCTCACTGAAAACGTGGCATTTGGGCAGAGAGCTGATGAAACATGAGGCCTAGAAAAGGTCTTGTAACTGTCTGGGAGGAAAGATTCCTAGAAAAGGCAAGAGCAAGTTCAAGGACCCTGACATGTAGCACTTTTGTAAAATCAGAGAACACTCAGCAGGTAGTTAGTGTTGAGGAGAATGGTTTGAGATTTGGTCAAAGGTAGACAATGTGTGATAAATATTTTTATATTAATAAACTTCTTCCTAGCACATTATCTCAATTTAAGTTAAAAGCTCCCAATAGTGGGAAAATAAAAGGGCTAAAAAAATCTAACTTTGCATGTCAGTGTATGTTTCCTTATGTAAATTATATACATATATCTCCTGAATTCAGTGTACAAAACTGAAAAATATTTAGAACATTAGACGGGATTTTCCATCTCTGTTTACAAACTTAAAAGTATGGCTCGAACAACATACTTTCATTTTTCTTGTAATTCTTTCTTATTTGTGAGGTAACTTACTTAAAGCAAGATCCTTTGATCATTCTGTAACAAATTATGTTTCATATGATTTAGAACAGATTGTGCATTTATGTAACTTCTTTAGATCACAAACATTTGTGGATTTTATGTAATAATGATAAAATTTGTTGTAGTGATGTTAATTTTGATCACTTGTTTAAGGTTACAAGGCCAGGTTTTTGCAACGGTAGTTCACTATTGTTTCCCTTTGTATTAGAAGGGAGATACTTTGAGACTATATCAATATGGTGTTTCTCATCAAACACCCATTTATTTTAGCATCTATAGGTGATATTTGCCTTAACTATTACCAGAAAGGTTGCAAGATATTGATTAAAAAGAACTCTCAAATTCTATATTTATTAGTTAGCATTCTATTACTAATGAGAGTTTTCCCTTCTCCTGTAAATTAATTAATATTATTAAAGAACCAAGAATTTCTATTATAGTCTATAGGTTATAAGTTATCACTATTTTGGTGCTAAAATTGTGACAGATTTGGTCAGTGGAAGCTTCTCCGAGTGATCTCCTAGGTTCTTCTGATATACCTGTATTATTCTTTGAACACTTCTTTACTTTTTAGTATATTGTGGACATTTCCTTACTTTTTGACATAAAATATTGCAACCTGGTACTTATTTTTCTCTGTCCTATTTTTGGGAAATAGCTTTCCTAAAGGAGCCAGGGTTTTTTTAGTGGCAAATGAGAACTAAAAACCAAGATACCAGCCTTAGTTAGGTATATTCATGACTAAGGTTTTACTGCTTCTAATCCTTCTCATTGGACAGAGCTAGAGAAATAATATATATATACAGGCACATATACAATTACACTTGTTATATATGTATATATGTATACATATATGTTTATATGTATGTATATATCTGCATATCTGTCTACTTACATAATAAATCATGAGTTCATAATGATATTTCCAAATTCAATTCAACACCAAGAATTCCATTTTTTTTTCATTTTTTAAAATTTTTATTAAATGTATTGGGGTGACATTAGTAGTAAAATATGAAAAGTTTCAAGTGTACAATTCTGTAATCCATCATCTATATATTGGGTCCACTTTTCCATATATGTAACTTCTCTGATCGGGGAAACCTGGCTCTCATTATATTCCATATACATTAAAAGCAAACAAACACAAACTACTACAAAAAAACATTCCTAAATAGAGCTCAATATTTACTTACACCTTTCTTTTGTCTTTTGTTTAAGGATTTCATTAGGTGAATATCTCTTTGAAATTTTAGAAAAATGTAAAAACCTTATGCCTCTAACTTTTTAAAAAAATATTTAGAAATTTTCTTTTTTCATAGTGTAGGTAAGTTCATTAAAGCAGCAATACAGATATATAAGTCTGTTATTAGAAAGTCCTTCTGACTTTTTGTGAGTAGAAGTTGGTTCAAATAACCTAAATTATTGACTGCACATAAACACATCAAAGCCTTATTAAAATTTAGCTCTGTGCATTCAAATATGTATTTCAGAATCCATGGTCCTTAGAGATCATGAAGGAGGGTACCTTGCAAGAAATCAGAGACCAGTCTGGCTGGAAAGATCTTATAGATTCTTTTGACATTAAGAAAATTTGGAAGACTCTCCAGGCATTTTTAAAATTGCTTTGATATCGTGATGTCTAATGAGATATTGTGGGAGTTAAGGCTGTGTATCTCCCCCATCCTAGCTCCCTACTAGACAAAAAGAAGAGGGCTTTTGCGGGGAGGGGGGAGCAAGATTTCATGCCAACTGAATTTATTTTAAGTACCAATTTTAATCTTTTACCCAATATCATAAAACCTCACATCACTTAAAATAATGTGGGGTAAATATTTTCAGAAAATCAGCCTGCCCCTGTATCATACACCTTACCTTGGAAATGTTTATTGAGTTGTGCATTTTTTACTTCCTCCCCCAAATTAAGAATGGATAAATCATACAGTTGCTCAGAATTACAATCTAGTTTACACATAAAACGAGAGGCAAATTAAATATGAAAAGGCAAATGGCAACTGGTGCACAAGGAACCACTCGGGAGCCTATTAATGAGTTTTTAAAAATCAGTTTTTATAAACTGAACCATATGAAATGGCTTGCACCGTTTTTTGGTTGAAAAGCAACAATTTTGTTGCATACATTAGTTTTTCCTGTTGCTGTAAAAAATGATCACAAATTTAGTGGCTTAAAACAATACAAATTCATTATGTTTTGAAGGTCAGAATTTGCAACGTATTTAATTTAATAAAAGCAAGGTATCAGCAGGACTGCATTCCTTCTAGAGCAGGCACATCCAACCCAGGACATCTTTGAATGCTGCCCAACTCAAATTCTTAAAACATTATGAGGTTTTTTTGTGACTTTATTTTTAGTTCATCATGTTTCCTTAGTGTTAGTGTATTTTGTATGTGGCCCAAGACAATTCTTCCAATGTGGCCCACGAAAGCCAAATGTTTCACACTGCTGTTCTAGAGTAGAAAGGAATGTTTTCTTGCCTTTTCCACCTTTCGAGACCATCTTTGTTCCTTGTCATGGCCCCTTGTTCTCCTTTCAAAGCTGCATGGCATCTTTAAATCTCTATTTGATCCATCTTCAGCCTCATTCTTCAACTTTTAAGATCGCTGTGAATACATTGAGCCCACCTGGATAAATCTTCCCATCTCAAGGTCAGCTGAATGGTAACTTTAATTCCATGTGTAGCCTTAATCAGTGAAACAAGGTTATTTGGAGTCTCTGCTTTTAGGACTTTTCCTCCAGTGTGTTTCTATAGATTTCTATTACATTTTTACCATGGGGGATAGCAAAGTGATAGTGCTGATTTTCAGTTTACTAAGTCCATTGTTATGTTTCCTGGAGGAAGCATTTCTCTGAATCAGCAGAACTCTAAGCAAAAAGTCAAAGTAGTACACATAGGACATTAGATACAATAATGAGAAATACAATTTATTTTTCAACCACTTGGGTGTCGTCTGGACCTGTACTCTGGCTGTAGAAAAAAAGAGCATTATATTTTGGGCACATTGGTTTAAAGCATATAAACCATTATGTAGATGAGCATCAGCTTTATAACATGTCTCATAACTGGCACAGTTATTGGATCTTCCATAGGTTGTTCCAGCATTCTGTCTGAGCAGCTGCTTTGTATGATGTTAATACCAATAAATGCAGTGTGAGTGAGCCCTTGGCCTTACTTACTTCTATAAAACAAGTTGTGCTATAAGTTCCTTAAATATCAGATGCATATTACTAAGGCCCAGTGATTATTCAGGTATATACACGAATATGTACATTAACCAAGTTATGCTTTATATCTTATATCTAGTATTATTTTATATAAGGTTTGAAAGGAATGATTATTTTCATAATTTCACTAAGGTCCCTTTTTTATACATATGAAATTCTCAGGCTCATAGACACTGAGTCATATAACTAAAGTCGAAGAGCTACTAAACGGAAGCATACATTTTAGATCTCATTTTCTATTTCCAAGTCCTATACTCTCTATGAGATCAGGAGAATGGAATAAATTATAACATTAAATAATAAGTGTAATGCATTAACACATCATGAGCTGTTTATATTTTTTATTATATAAACTAAAAGTTTATATTTTAATTATGCATATGGGTAATTATTGACAATGTTTCAATATTTCTTAGGTGTCAAATGAGATTCTAAGATGTAATGCCACAGAAAATATTTTATTATTCCACATGAAAAAAATGTTTTGAATTTCCTATCAATTTCAAGAGCTTATATTGTCATATTCTTTGTTAAATAGTTAAATATACTAAGAGGATTTATTCTTTTCAGTTAACCTTCTTGAGTAAAAGGTGTGATTAGTCAAATAAAAAGATTACTTTAATGAGATACAAAAACTGGAAATAAATAGTATATTATCTGTTTACATAAAACTCCAACATTGAAGTACTTCTGTAACATGACTTAAAAATTATGAATCTAAACAAAATAGATAAAAATGCACAAGTAATTTAGCTTACATTTTCCTTATAGGAAAATGAATAAACAAAAGTGAAAAATTAAAGTACATTAAAAGAGAAAAAAACAAGCATCTCTATTGATATAGAGAATTAAATTCCCTTTCTGTTAAATTTATGTCAGATTTACACTCTGACCGAAAACAAGGTATCCTGTATTGAATCCTGGAACAGAAAAAAAAAAGAGTAATAAAAAAACTGGGGAAATCTGAATAAAATCTGTAGTTTAGTTAAGAGTATGATGCCAGTGTTAAATTTTTAGTTCTGAAAAATGTACTATGCTTACATAAGATGTCAACATTAAAGAAACCTAATTCAATTTATAACTCTTTCATAAATCCAAAATTATTTCTAAAGTTAAAAATATTAATCTTTGACCTAATATATGGACCACATTAATTATTTTTGTCTTAATTTATTCAGATAACCATAATTTTCCATTTACTTCCAGCTAGATATACAGTTTCATACTATGTAAAATAGCACAATGCTAAATCTACTAAAATCGGGTTTCTTTTATTTGAGAATAATTGAGATGAGAGTTAAATAAATTTAGTTGAACCAAAATAGGCAGGTGCTTAGTGATTTATTATATATGTACACTACTTACAGTGATAATATTGATTTTAAAATTATCAGCTCCTTCTGGGAAGATTATCTAAGCACAACTGGCGTAGAGAGAATGTCCATTATGTGCAGATACTCAAGATACTCCCCAGAGTGTAAATTAGATACATTCCTTAACTAAGTATAAATGTACTCTTTACTTTTATATGTGAGTTCCAATACTGAGTATATTTGATCTGTTAAAAGACACACTGCAAATTTAAAAAGTAAAGGAATAACTTGGATATATTCAGTTTACAGTAAGAACACGGAGAAATACAGATAATTCACTTTGGATACCAACAAATCATAAATATAAAGGAAATTAAACTGTCTTTTTAAATACAATTTAAAAACGACAGTGAGGTTATATTAATAATTTCTAAGATTGAATATTAATCTGAATTCATGTGGAAAGCAAATGATTTTATCACTTATTTATAGGTAAATGATGCCAGTAGCTCACCATTTTACAAAGGGTAGAAATTCTGTAAGATATAGGATATAATTGTATGCTTTCATAGAGTTCAAAATCAATACTTTAATTGCAGGATTTAAATCCTTGGCTACCTTCTCAGAATCATTTAGAATACAAATAAATTGTAAATGAAAACAACCTAAATAATATTTCACCATATTCAGAGTAAGCCAATATAGGAGCTGTGCTACTTAAGTGGAAATCAATGGAGAAGGAATTGGTGAAGAAACATGTACTTTCTTTAAAATCACAACAAAAAGCTTCAGATTAGTCAGTTGTTGAAAGCTTTGGAAAAGGCGGGGGAAAACGCTTTTTAGAAGATGACAATTTAAATGTAATCACATGTAACATGACAAGATAGGCACATGTATTTATAGATGCATTGAAACAAATCAGTACTGAATGTGAACCATTTCCTATGCAAAGTACACGTCATAATATAGCACTTTACCACAGATGAGAACTACGGAGATCTCACTGAGGAGAGAGGCACTGATTCAGGGATTGGCCCTTGAAACGACTTTTTATATATCAAAATTTCATATGTAAAATAGAATACCTTGTTTATTAAGAAGAGTCTTGAGGCATTGTAAATTGATTCTATTAATAATGATATTCCATAATATTATTTAGTATTCCAATGTATATGAAAATCTAAATTTTGTAATTCACTCCAAAAAATTTCCATGTGAGAAACAATTTCATTGCCCCCAAAAATATACATATGAATTCATACATTGTTTTTATTATCTACTTTTGTCTCTGCTATTCATTTCATTTGTAAAGGTATATTAAATCTGGAAAATTTACACTCAAAATCACTTTCAAAGAATGTTCAAATATATTTTCTCTTTTTCCTTTCACAGCAACTTATGGAGATAGATAGGTTTTATTCTCCTCCCCCTCCTTCTTTTCATGTTATAGAAGTCTCTGTTCTTATCTTGATTAGAATTTTAACAAGTGCAAGATAATTGAATTTCGCAGTTCTCAAAAACTTAATACATTACCTGTAATTGGACCTTTCAGTGGTTCTCAAAAAGTAACAAAAATATATATCCATCCAGTTCTTATAACCCAATGGGACTGTATATCCCTACCAAAAAATTCTATCACTGGACTATAAAAAATGTTCTAAAGAATAATGTAAATTATGATACTACATTGTGGATATACTTCTTTTATAATTTCCGTATGTCTTAGAAAATAAGGAGGTTTTGAAAATGAATATGAATGAATATGAATATTTTCTTTTCTCTTTCAAATAATTTCCTTGAAGCATTAGAAGAGGCATTTATCATTTCATAAAGATATTTAATTTATCTTAATGCTTTTTCTAATGTTGTTTTAATGAAATGTAAAACAAATTAAAGACTTAGTTCTACCACTTGTATCCTAACATTTTCTCCTGAGTACACTTTCAAAATTCCCATATTTATGTAAAATATTTACTCACAGTGTAAAGGTGTAACTTTGTACTTTGATAGTCTCCAGAAAACAACAGGTAATCAGCCTCACAGATTTTAAATATAAAGTGCTACTTCTTATTTTTCATACATACACAATGGAAGAGCTCTTACTGCAATAAGAACATTATCAAGGGGATTTCAGTCTCTGCATGTAACTCTAAAACCATTTCTTAACCTAAATTTTGCAGCTTCCTATATATTTAAACCTTAGAAGGGCGCAATCTGACAAGCACAAATTTCCATGCAGTGTGTGCAAAACTGGCCTTCTCTGAGGCCCTTTTTATACCTACCCATGACTGTGTTCTCCCATGTTTAATGCAAATATGTTTTTGTATTTAACAAATGATTTTTTTTCTATCTGTCATGTTTGATTTTCATCTAGGAAAACAGATTGTAATATGTAGCTGGACTATGTAATTTACATAGATATTCAAAAAGAAGAAATCTCCTTCAAGAACTCATAACATCTTTACAGAATCATAACAAAACTAGAGAAAAAAACAGTAAGATTGAAAATACTTATTTTAAATGGATTGATTTAAAAATCCATTGAAGTGATTAAAGGAAAAATAGGAGAAATTAAAATGTACCTTTACATGATCAACTGATTATTTATTTATTTTTCTCATTATCTGTGTTAAGTGTGAGGTTTTCTAAGAGATGTACAATATAATTCTTAAATAGTACAACTAAGTACCACTGTAATATCTGTAAATATTATTTTAATTTCCATTGGAGAATTTCATTGATATAGAAAAAAATCACATTTTTGTTTTAATTATTTTGCATTATTTAATTTCAGAATGAATTTAATGTAAAAATCACAAAAATATAGCATTTTTATACAAAAGGATAAGGATTATATTTGTTATTTTTCATGTCTAGAAATGCAGTGCCTGATACAGTACTGGACACATCATAAGCACTCAAATATATTGTGTATGAGTATATTAAATACAATAACTATCAAGACCATAATATTCAAAATAATGTATTTTACTCTTCATAATGAAAGACAGAAAAGAAATATATTCACATCTCTGATAGGTTATAATTGCTAATATAAACTCAATTAACTTTATTTTATGTAAAAATAGGCCTTGAAGGAAGAAATATTTGAACAAGCAAAAGAATTAATATTTATTTTTATTAAATAATTCATGTAAGTCTTCAGATTGTTCAGGGTTTTAAAACATGGGCACTAAGAGTATTTGTAGGTAACACCAAAGTTCTCAGAACTTTTTTGTTTCTCTGATTGACAATAGCAAATATGGCCTGAAATAAACACAGAACAAACCAAAATTTAAAATATATTATTCAAAATTCAAATAGATAGGGAAAATTAAGCTTTCAGCTAAGTTTAATTTTGGTAAATTGTAGCATTTATTTATTTAAAGTCAATAAACTTTTAAACCCCACTAAGAAATGTGGGAAATTTTTGTAATAAAAACAAAACTAAGCAAACAAACAATAAAACTTGACAGCTATCATATATTAGCAAGTACAGTAAAAAGACTGCTAACTTAAATATCATGCTTCCTTCATTTTAGCTGTAAGTTTCAAAGCAAGGTGGAAACACTGGTTATTAGGTGTTTTCTTTTTTAAAATAATATTTGGAAAATGTTTAGTTAATGATATACTTCTGGTAAATTTTTTTTCAAAGATTGAGATTCATGAGATGTTAATTCAAGATGTCCTTTATACTACAAATGTAGAAATTGCTAAAATAGACAGCAAAGAACATCTGTATTCTGATGGAGCATAGACTTCTTATAAGTCTACTTTAAATTACCTGCTTTTTAGCTTACTTTTCCCTTGACTTTTAAGTGCCTATTTGCCTTGTTAACTGTGTCAGCAAATGTATCTACTAAAATGAGTCACTTTGTGGACCTAAAGGCTGAATCTGATGTATGCTTCATCTGTAAACAAGACAAGACTATCAGTAATCTTACAACTTGGACATCTGTATTGGCTTCTTGTAACACAACCAGATGTACAGCCTACTAATGGGAGCAAGAGGGCATAAATTATTAGGCAATGTTTGTGTTTGTGAACTACCCAATTTAGAACTGAAGGTTGAAATCATAAGACACTTATGAAAATAGATGCTGCCTCTGCAAATTCTGATTAGCAGAGCCATCACAGCATTCCATCACTTATTTTACCTTCTGCAGATACTACTGTTAGCTGTGCAGTTTGTCTTTTAATCTGCTTTTAAAATCCATCTGCTTCCTGAAAGTTATTAAAGCTAAGGTGCTCTCTAAAGCATGAATCTTCTTTTGATCTATGGTCCCATGTGCCAGGAACATTTGTTTACACGCCATACAAACTTCTTTGCGTTATTAACAATGAGAACCCAATATCTATCCTCGCTGTCAAGAACAGTTTGGAAGAAAAACAATAGGAATAAACTAACACATCTTTATCTGTTTCCTCCTTGACTCCATGTTCTTAAATCCACAAAAGCTGATCCACTTCCTTGCCATTATTTTCAATTAGTCTACTTTCCTTTCTTCCCCACACTTCCTCTCATAAAATGTTTCACCTTCATGTTAGCATAAACATTCTTCTCCAGCAAGTCAAAATAACAAACTGTATCTAGCTTCATTCCTACTTCCTTCTATCCTATTTAGAGAAAGACACATTTATATTTTCTTTTGAGACTGAACATTAAGGCCTGGGATTTCATACAGTTAATTTACTAAATGACAAAAAATTTCTTTGAAATTTTAACACAAATACAATTATTCTAATAAATAAGCTATTGTCTTAGGCAGAAACCATGAAGCAAAACACACAACAAAATGTTGATTTTTGTTGCATTCTTTTTGAATAAAGAAAAATCAAGTTTTTATGTTTAAAAAAAAAAAACTGTTTTTCAAAGAATAAAAGTATTTTCCCTTAAGACCAGATTTTTAGAAAGGATTTCTTCTTTCATATCCCCTAGTACAAATTTAGGAAATGATTTTTCATTCTATTTTGAACTACCTCTTTATTGAACTTGGTATATGTGTAAGTAACTTTACATCTTTTGTAGTCTATACATCATATGTCTCTTCTGGCATGTACTTCACATCTGATAAATAAAAATATTTGTTGAATGAATATATACATTTAAACATAAATGCCAGTTATTTTAGTAGAAAACAGGTTTATTTGTGATACTCTGAGTTATTACACGTAGAACAAAACAATTGTCTTTTATTTTCGTCTTATTATTTTTAAGATACCAAGGGAAATAAAAATTTAACAAAATACAGAGCTTCCATGATATTTTGATATTTTCATTAGTTTTTCTCATATTCCTTATCTAATGGAATTCTCTTCAAAATGACATAAGTCAAAAAAATATCCAGGGAGTTCTCTGTTGGTGTGGTGGCTAGTCATTTGTGCTCTCAACGCCACGGCCTGGGCTCAATACCCAGCAAGGGAACCACCCCCTCAAAAAATCCAAATGCATTCTAGTAAGTATTTTTATATGGCATTTTGTAAGTGAAAAAACATTAAGATTAAGACAGTTTGCTTCAAAAATTACACTAGGGGAGTTCCCTGGTGGTATAGTGGCTAGGCTTAGGTGCTCTCAACGCTGTGGCCTGGGTTAGATTCCCAGCCAGGTAACTACTCAAAAACAAAACAAAACAAAACAAAAACACTGATCATATCAGTCTTTTCTTACCTCTAATGCTGTCATAGGTGACTTGGCCACAATTAATATTGCATTTTTGCCTCAGAAATTGTATAATATTTTATTTCATCATCTTTAAATTTGCCTCTAGACACAGGGAAACAGGAAGCAGTAATCATGAAACATGAAAAGCAACACATTTCCTTGTAAACAGGAGAATGTCCTAGAGCAGCGGTTCTCAACCTGTGGGTCATGACCCCTTTGGGGGTTGAATGACCCTTTCATAGGGGTCACCTAAGACCATCGATAAACACATATTTCCGATGGTCTTAGGAACAGAGCCACCACTCCTCTATCCGTCTCCAGGTGGGTCCACTCACATGCAGATACGCCTACATACGAGTACCTGGCATGATGACAACATCGTGCCAACCCCATCATATACACCCCATACAAATAGAGGTGTATGTGACAGGGTTGGCTCTATAATGTACTTAATGCAGAACAGTCACACACGTGTAGAGAGCAGCAGCTGTGTTGAAAGCAGCTACTCTGTTGAAAGCAGCTACGGTGTGGAAAGCAGCAGTATTGGAGGTAAAACTTTGTGAATTATAATTACTGGGTAAATGTGAAATCATGTACTGTAAAATCATCAACTACTGCAAAAAAAATATATCCGTATCATGGGAACTTATCTGGATGCTGATCAGTCTTTTTATATTCAGCAACCTTAGCACTGACGTTGGCTTTTTATAAGTACTGTCGTGAAATGTAGCAATATAGTTTTACTGTTGTTAAGACTGCTACCCATACTATACCATGCTTCAAGACAAAATTTGTAATTAGAAATAAAAATTTCACAATATATAATTACATATGTTTTTGTAATTAATCACTATGCTTTAATTATGTTCAATTTGTAACAATGCAAATACATCCTGCATATCAGATATTTACATTACAATTCATAACAATAGCAAAATTACAGTTATGAAGTAGCAATGAAAATAATTTTATGGTTGGGGGTCACCACAACATGAGGAACTGTACTAAAGGGTCACGGCATTAGGAAGGTTGAGAACCACTGTCCTAGAGTAATGGGTAGGAGCAAGCAAGTAGTAGATAAATATGTTGACAGTTTTCTTTTAACCAGTCAATACTCTTTAATATTAGCTAGCAGAAACCGGGCACTGTGATAGAAGAATGTACTGGCATATGGATTCCTCTTCCCTTTTATACACCAGAATAAAATGAGTGAAAAAAAGTGAAGTATGTGTAGAAATAAACAGGCAGAAACTCAACTTGAGAGACTAAATGCATCAAGTTCAGTAGTTAGAACAATTTGCACAAGGCAAATACTTCTTAGCTCACCTTCAAATGGAAACCAGAACACTATGAATCCCCTTGTAGGGGGATTCAATTAGCAGCCTCAGTGCTCCTTGTTTCGGGTTATGTAGATCCTATGGTGGAGATCCCCATCATGGGGAAGAGTTCTTTACTATTTGGCCCACTGGTGCTCAGATAGCTTTATGTTCTATCTTTGGGCTTACAAATGGTAAAGAAAATATAACTAAGACTTTGAAAACAAACAAAATGTACTCCAATTGTATTTTGATGCTTGCTGATATATCTGAGGAACCTCAACCTTGTGATGGGGATTATAACTGCCTCTCATAGGCAAATAAGTGAGATGATATCTGGAATATTCAAGGAATAATGGAATCACTTCTTAAGTACTTGAATCTTTTCTTCTTGCTATCTAGTATTCATTTTTGGAATATATTTTTTTTATAATAAGTTAAAAATAAACTTTCTATAAAATAAGCAATTCCTATAACTTCTCACTAGAGTGTCTAATTATTCACAGTATGGGTGCTTTTCCCCAGTAGTCTCTTTAGTTGAAGACAAGGGTAAGAATGATGATCAATATATCTAAAATAAATTCAGCACGACAGATTGTGCTATGGATGTAGGCAGGAAGACTAAGTTACTTTGACTTATATTCCTTTATGAAAAAAAATAGCCATTTTAGTCAAAATTAATAAACGTGAGCTCCAGAATAACCTGAGCCCATTGAATTAATGACATCTATAGTATATTTTTTAATAAAATGTCAGGTAAATATGTGCAAATAGTAGTCAGCAATCCAAATTTTCAAAATGTCCTATGTGCCAAAAGTTAAAATGATATAAAATCTGTCATTTTTCCTTTTTATTTTTTCTTATTGGACATTTGTACTGAATCCATTCAGATTCTTATACACTAATTAGAAGCATTTTCCTTTCAGATAAAGGAACTATAGCATTAACTTTTATTATAACAACAACAACAAAGTTGGCTTATTTGAGATATATTGAATATGCTTTTGTTTTTTTTTTTTAACTTAAGTAAAATGTATCCCCACAGCATAAAGTTGCATTTCTTATGAGATTGATGGGCTTGAACAGACTCTAAGACTCACTGTACTTAAAAGAAGCCACAATGCACTCAAAGGATTTTACCAATAAAGAGCTGCAATATGTAAGGGCCCCAGTATTGTAGCTATTTGAGAAATTAAGTAATGGTTAGTACTCTCTCGTACTTCCCATAAATTATAGAAAACCTAACGAGCAGTGCCAGTCAGACATTCACTCTGTAATTCACATTAGCTTTTACAATCTTACGTGGACGTAAAGGCCATTTCTGAACAATGTCTTGCACACACAACAGTAAAGTATTTGAAAAGTCTTTGCCAAATGGGATTCATTAATACTATTATGCCTGTTGACTTTTAAGAGTTCTGAAGTAGATTAGTCATAATCTATAGAAAAAAACTTCTTAGTATATTTAGTGCACATATTATCCTGAATTTTCTGTTTGTTGTTCCCTTGTTTTAAAAACAAAAATACACAAGGGCTGTCCAGAAAGTATCCAGCCATGTAATATGAAAAATAGTGGCTGGATTTTTTTCTGGAAAGCCCTCTCATATATATATGCGTGTGTGTGTGTGTATATGTATGTATATGTGTGTGTGTATATATGTGTGTATATATGTATATATTATATATGATATATAAATACATATTTTATCTATATATGTGTTATAGCTCATGGTATATAATATATGTGATGTAAATGTCAAATACAAACACATAATTTGTTTATATATGAAAAATGGTAGATGTTATAGCTTATGAATGTCATAAATTGATATTAATATGCTTTATCAGTATACATATATTTTATTTATATATTTAATATATTTATGCTATATCATGTAGGTCATATATAAAATATGTTTATTTTTATCTACAAATGTACACATTATTAATTTTGTTTTGAATTTATAAAAAGGCTGTCATATTGGAAATAGTTTTCTGGAACTTGATGTTTTGATACTAGTCCCTATATTTCCAAAAATTTTATCTATTTTTGGTATAAAGTCACTCCTTGTATTTTCTTTTTATCTTCTTAATCCATAGTTGTGCCTCTTTTTTGAGTCATTATGCTGTCTTTGTCTTTACTCATTTTTCTTTGTCAATTTTGTCAAAAGTAGATCTCTTCTGTACTTAAATAACTTTGGTTTCACTGATTTTATTTATTTCATTGATTTTTTATCTTTATATTCTCACTTTGTTTTGATTTATTCTACTGTTACTTTCTTAAATTCTTAACTTGGAAAATAAATATAATACTTTTTACTCATTCTTTTTTCATAGTATAAACATTTGGGGCTAGAGATTTCATTCAAATCATCATTTTCATTATAGAAATTTTGATGTATGAGGGCTATCTATAAAAAACCCAGCCATGAATGCCTCTATTTTTCATATTACATGGCTGGATACTTTCCATGCAGCCTTCATAATGCTTTATTATCATTCATGTCATAGATAGTTTGAAATATCAGTATAATTTCTTCTTTAATTTATAAGTTAAATAGCATATTTTAAGCTTCCAAATATACATTTTAACATTAATTTTTTTATCATAGACTTCTAATCTAATATTACTGCACTGGAAAAATGTCATCTGTATGATGCCAATTCTTTGAAGTTCAGACTTGCTATATAAAGATTAAGCAATCAATTTATATAAAAATTTTACGTTGAAAGCTCATGAACTTCATTGTTCAAATTCTTCTTTATCATGTTTTTATTCTTTTCCTCCCTTCCTCCTTTTTTTATCTTTTTGCCTCTTCTCTAGTTAACTAAACAGTAATCGAGATATATGCATGAAAATATCACAATGTTATTTTGGTAGATCTGTTAGTTTTTCACTCTTGTTTTTATCAGTTTTGCTTTTTATATTCCTAGTTTTATTAAGTATATCATATATATGATTTTTATCTTTCAGATGAGTTTATCATGATGTAATCATTAACATAGCTGTGCCTATTATTTGCCTAATATTTTTCCAATATTTTTGTCTTCAACTTTTCTATGTTCTTAAATTACATAATGTTTAAATGGGCCATTGCTGTATTTATTTTCAAAATGTAATATGATCATTTTTATGTTTTTAAAATCTTGTTTAATTCATTTCTTCTTGTTACACATGAATGCCTCCTCAATACTTTTCCTAGTTATCTAATTTCTTTCTATTCATGAGAAAATTGACAGGTTAATGCTATATTTTATTTTTATATATTAAATACTATCTAAAACAGATTATTTTTCCTAATAGCTAAAATAGTCACCATTATAGGAAATATTTTGAAACTAGACAAAACTGATACTTATAAAATTACATTGACTTCTGCTCTTATGAGTAATAATCAGGGCTCAAGTATAGTGCACATACAGATTCTTAAAACGTGGCTCTTGTCTGAAGGGGATCGCTATCCTGTAATGTTCTAAGTGCATTCAAGTATCCTAAGAGTCAATCTTTTTAAAAGCGATCTTAGCCAACTGTTGTATTGAACATCTCTCAAGGATGTTCCTATCAACAGTACAGTCATCATTGTAATCATCCATAACATTCACTGATTTTTATTGAGTTCACTGGAGTATGAGTATGCGGTGCTATTTATGCTATTAAAATATATAGCACATGTACAACATCAACTTCTGAATCTTGGATATCTTATTCATATACTCTTTTGGATTCTGTATTTTTCTTTCATTCCCTAATCCTAACTTAGATTTGGAAAATTCAGATTAATACCTAACTATTAATATATTCTCTCGCTCAATGAGATAAGTGGTTAGCATACCATAAGTGTATTAAAAGTACATTAAAAAGTTAGCTCATTACTCATTTTAACTCCAGCCAATTTGTTTTGATACCAATAAAATCTGAATATATCTGTGTGGCACCATGCAGTAAGCACTAGTGAAATTAGTACTGCTTTGAAATCCAAATCACATTTAGAAGGAGGGTAGACTAGAGTGAGGCTAACTCTGAAATTGGCAAGGCAGGAGACGCACCTGATGTCAACTAAGATAGGGGGTTGTTTGGTCATTATTTTGGGCTTAGAAAAATGTTGACCTTTTTGTCACTTTTCAGATATGATTATATAATGACTTTGTTTTTGTCTTTATCCATTATGGTCACAGAGTGGCCTTGTCTTATGGTGATCTTTTATGGAATTAACAGAAGAACACCAAGGCCTTGCTGTGAGTGCGAGGTCAGCTCTTTGCAACACCAAGACCAGCTGCTAGTGCTAGACCAGGTTGTGACTGTCAGTGACGCTTTCTCTCTTTACCACCTATCAACTACTAAATGTTTACATATTTATTCCAAAACTACTGGTTGCTTACCTAGAAAGTCTAATACATGTTGATCAAAACTAGAAAAAATATTCTTAACAAATGCAACTTTTTTCTTCTGTTTCATAATATTCATATTGAAATAGCATAAGTAAACAATAAAATGTCGCAAAACAGTTATGATATTTCAACTGTTGTATTTGCAACAAAATATTAACTTTTGAAAATATTTTAAGTGGAATATATATATATATGGGTATGTATATCCATACATACATATATGATATTTCCAATGTTAATCTCTTAGTTAACATTTTGCCTGAAACATGTCTATATTTTCCTATTAGTTTTACAATGAATATAAAATTCCTTAATGTGGCTTAGAAAACCCTGCATATATAAACATATAGATGGAAGAGCAATAGTTCTGGGAACAGAACTATTATAGAAACTGTAGTCATCCTGCTGACAGTAGCTGAACTAATCGGATGGTGGCTAGCAAGGAAGAAAGGCAAGAGATTTTTTAAAACTTTAAGATTTAAAGTTGACAAATCAGAGATAAATTTAATAAAAGACTAATCCAAATGTAGGTGAAAAGACTCCTTACTTTTCTGGTAAAAACAACTGAGCTTATAGTGCAACTTACTTATTTAAAGAAAATTGATAATATATCAGATTTATGGGAAGGGGGAATTATAAATTATTGCACTGGATGAATTCTGAATTGATCTTAAAATAATTCATCTCAAGTAGGATAGATTTAGAGCTCATAAGAAAGGCCAGGGCTAGAGATACAAGTAAATTTAATGATTAGCTAAAATTAAACTCATATGAATATTTGGGGATACAGACACTGTACTTGTTACATTTTCCAGTGGGTGTGTGTATAGTTGTATTGTAATACTAGCTTAAACATTAAATTGATGTTCTCAAATCATTAAAGAATAATTCTGAAATCCTCATTCAAATGAAGATTTATTAACTTCTGTTCAAGTTGTTGAGATAATGGTTCTGTGATCAGGGATGTGTTGGAAAAAAGACTGAAGTTCTCATAGCACATCATAGCTTATATATTTAACAAATTAAATTAGATTTTCTGTATTTCAGTTGAAAAGTTTCTCCTAAAACCTAAGACAAACTAAAGATAATCTAAGAAAAAAAAAAAAAGAAGAAGAGTTCATTTTCTTGTTCTGTTAGCATCGCACCTGTTTTAGGCCCTCTTGGATTTTTGTTTATTTTTACTTGTTCCAAGTAAGACTTACTCCACATCCATTCCTAATGGCTTTATGATTAGGTCTGTCTTTTCCCCTGCAAACAGGAACCATACTTTGTATTAAATTCAGAAATTGAGTAAGAATTGAATATGCCTTCACTTGTGATGTGCTCTCACTCTCTTCTAGATAAGGTAAAGTTTGGCCCACTTACTGAGTTTGGTCTTATTTAGCGTTATCTCTGTTATGAAAATGTATACAATACAGGCCCCAGCAGAAGTAAAGCCAGACCCTATGCCTGAATGTCTCTCACAAGAAGGGCAGCAATTTGAACATTTCACCTAAAATGTCATATAGTGTGTTTGAATGTGATACTGTTATGTTACAGATGACATGCTTATAGCTTTGTAATAAATGAGTTGGTATAGATTAGCAGCTCATAGAAAAGGGGCATTTTTTGTGCCAGACCCTGTATTTGTTAGTTGAAATATAGGAAGTTTTATGTGTGTGTGTATCTTGATCACTGAATGCCTCCTGTTTTGGTTTTAATGACACCTCTTGACTTCCAGAAGATATATGTACCTGCTTATCAACTAGCTGTGTGATTTATTACTTGCTTTACCCTTTAAATCAGGGACCTGGCAATCCTGAATCCAGACTGTTCACTTTATAACTGATCCTGAGCACATACTTGAACGTTGATTTGTTCTGCTATCAATGCCAGTATTTTCAACCCACACTGGCTCCCTTGAGCCTGATTTACTCATTTCTCTATGATCCAGCCACTCATAGATTTATGCTACAACAACTAAATTTCTGTCAAATGTTATTTTTTTATTTTTGGATATTAGCACTTAATTCAGATCAATTATAGAAATGGGAACTCAAGACAGTATTATCGCAAAGCACTGGTCTTTGAATAATTCTGAGATTAGCATTCTTGTTATTCCACTTTTTCTTAGGTTTTTTTAGATAAGATACTTAGGCTTAATTGGCCTTGGTTTTTAAAGTTGAGATAATACTAGAAATAATAGTAATAGTATCAATAGAACTGAGGAACATAGTTATAAAAACAATGAATTGTAATGGCAAAATATTAAAAGCAACATGGCATTTTTAACCACCTATACTGACAATGTACCATGTCCTAGATAAAAATTAAATTGTATTTTAATTCAACATAATTTTCCAAATATAATCTTTACTTTCAGTCTAGCACTGACTCAATATATTAAAAAAAAAAACCTCATTTAACCAAAAGAAAATACTTTAGTAGATGTTTTCTACTCTACCTTTGATTAAGAACTGAAACTAATTTTACAGTTAATAATTGATTACCTTAAACATTTATTATGCAACTCTAATAACATATCAATCTACTACATTCTTCAGTAATCAAAAATGTTAACACTCTCACATTCTTTTTTTTGGAAAAATGTAAGAAGCTGAATATTTCATGTAACTTTTTTTGAACTGAACAAATGATGCCTGCATAAAGGCATCAATTAGGCACCTAGTTCCACTTTAAGACTGTGGAATGATTGATAGGCCCTAATCCTCTAGTTGAGCTCACAGATTTCTGTTAAATCCTTTGCGCTATGCTTGGATCCCTCCTCCTCAAAGATGGGTTCTGGATTCTCATTTTTGTGTACTTCGCACTGAAAGATTGTCCAAACCTCAGGTTTGCTTTTTCTGCTTATTTAATAATGCACTTGACGTACACTGTTTTCGAGAATCTGGTTTATGCTTTAGTGAGAAAACCAGAGAATCTGTCTCATTTGTCTGTGCCTTCTCCCCTGTCCCTAGAATATTGGACTCTATTCAGGGCTTTCACAACCCTGGATTCTATCTTTTTAGATGGGTGGGGTAAGGAGAGTAGCTCCCTGGCTGGAAATCGAACCTAGGCCACGGCGTTGGGAGTGCTGAAGCCTAGCCACTGCACCACCAGGGAACCCCCTGGATTCTATCTTTTGATTCCAGCAATCCAAGTCTGGGAAAATATTCATGGTCTCCCCCCTTCTCACTCATGATTCCTCACTTGGATGCTCAGTGCCTGGCACTGCACCTGTAATAAACAAATGCCTTGAGAAAAAGGACGACTCACTTCTATTTAGGTGTGTTTTCTCTGAGAAATTAATTCATTAAGCCCGAGTTTCCGTAGAGGCACACCAGTGCTTTCGTTCATAGGTTATTTGTATGTTATCCAACTTGTTTTCAGTGGAGGCTCAGTCATCACAAGCAACTCCACCTTACCCAGAAGCTGCAGTATAGTCTCTTCTTGGTTCCCTCCTTTTTCTTACGTTTATCCTGCACCTTCTTTCCCCCTATTTTCTAAGCATACAGCATGCAGCAAGAACTAAAAATTATGCACATGGGTAAGGGGTATAAATTAACTGTTAAAAATGTCTAGCAACTCATAAATTGTTTCCGGCCTTAAAATTGTATTAGATTTCCCCTTGTACAAAGCTGTTTTACAAATGTTTTGAAATTGATAATGGTGATTTCACTGTTGTGGTAAGCTAACTGGTTCCAACTTTTCTTCCAGCTTTCACTCACTTTTCTACTGGTTTTATATACCAGTCTGCATAGACAACGTGATACAAACAGGAATGGGAAAGTATTCTTGTATTTTTTTCTACTCTGGAATTTATCCAATTTAGTTAAAATCGACTTTTTCCCTCTCTTTCATCTTTTTTAAATAAGGAAACTCCTACTATACCTTTCTGAGCTATGATTGTATAGAAAGGTTAAGATGCAAACAAATTAAAATATTTGGTAACAGTCGCAGGCTACTAAAGTAGGTATTATAAAGGAAATATTGCCATGGAAATTCTTCACTCTGCACACATAAGGAAAAAATTTGTGGTTATTTTAGTATCAGTCTTTTCATAGTTCACATATATCAATGAATTTTCAAAAGAATATTCACTTTTAGATAAAATATGAATAGCAAAAAATGAACTATTCCTTTGAGAGATGACTGATTCTGAAAATTGCTCACATAGTAATTGCTAAATTTACCTTCAGATTTGAGAGAATTATTTTATGAAATAAAAGAAAAAACTGAAGTCTTATTTTATCTAAATGAAGTGTGTATCATAAAATGTTTATCATAAAAGAAGAAAAAAATAGCCTTGATTCACCATTAAATCACATATAAAAATCCTATTTCTGATATTCCATAGGATTATAGGTGAGACTACCATAGAATGGAAATTATCAGATAAATATATTAAAAGTGCTTTGACATGCTAGAATGTAGATTATAAATTTATGAATTTAAATGATTTATAAATAATCAAAATACTTCACTTAGTTATACCATATTTTTATCAAATTTAGTAAACACATATGGAAATGTGACCTGTGCTACATTAATTTAAATGCCACTAGAAATCACAAGTTCAAGAATCTATTGTTACTTTTTAATGCAAAAATAAATTTATTTTTTAGATAAACAATACTTTCAAGAAAACTATTAATTGTTATTCTTGTTCATAAGTAAAAGTGTTTCCATGACTTAAGAAAGGGAATGCACCTGGTTTTAAAACATTTATCAACAAAGCATTTTAAATACTGCAGCCTCATTCTTTTTAGTTAAAAAATATGAAGTGGTGGTACCTGAAATGAACTTTCTTTGCATTTCCCATTTATTTATCCTTTTAAAATGGTACTTATAGGCAGAAGCTGTGTGTAATATCCTATATCCTATTGTCCACTTTATTTTTTAATGTTTATTACATTTATTAGAATGATGTTGGTTAGTAACATTATATAGGTTTCAAGAGTACAGTTCTGTAATAGATCATTTATATATTGCATTGTGTTCACCAACCTAGTCAGTTCTTCCATCCTCCTCTACCCGCTTTACCCTCTGGTAACCACTAAACTGTTGTCTGTGTATCAGTTTTTATGTTTGTCTTATTTGTTGGTCACTTTCAATTTTATATCCCACATATAAGTGATATCATGTGGTTCTTGACTTTTCTGTCTGACTTATTTGACTTAGCCTGATAATCTCAAGATCCATCGCAAATGACAGTATTTCATCTTTTCAAAAATTTTTGGTTGGTTGGTTTAAATTGCTCTTTATTTTAATCTTAAACTCCTACCACTTTTTAAAATCCAAACATTCAGAATTGCCTATGATTCTATATATCCAATAAAAAAATAAAAAGGCAAAACATGTCAAAGTGGGAGGTAACACATATGCTCCTAGTATCATATTTTTTTTGTATATTTAATTGAGCATGCTATATATACAAATTAAGTATATAAGTCCAAGAACTTTTATTGTGTATAAACCATTGTAGCTACAACCAAGATCAAATTATAGAAAAGCCCCAGAAAGTAACCATATATTAGTTCTAGCAGTTCATGAATTTCATACAGGTGAAGTCATACAGTACCTATATGTTCTAATTTTGTTTTTTACTTTTTCACTCAATCTTTTATCTGTGATATTTATGAATTTTGCATGATAAGTTCTTTTTCATTGATGTTTAGTTTTCTCTTACATAAATATACCACAATATGTTTGCACTTTTTATAATTTACTGCTATTTCCAGTTTGGTGTTATCACAATAAAGCTGCTATGAATATTATTACATGTGTCTTTGATTGGAATTGGCTTGTCATAGACTACATCTTAGTTTTAGTTGGTGTTGCTAAATATGTTTCAAAAGTGATTGTACCAAATTATACTTTTATCAATAATGTAACAATGTGACAGTTGATTCATACTATTCTTTCTACAACTTGTTACTCTCATTTCTATTAATTGTATCCCATTCATTTGGGTTCAGTGCCATCTCAATAATTTAATTTTCATTTCCTTGATGTCTAAAGCACATTTTCATGTTCTTATTGTTCAAGTATTTTGCTGCTTTTATTCTTGTTTTATAATTTTTTAATTTAGTTTATTAGTTTATTTTAAATATATTTTGGTCACACTCATTTATTGGCTACTATATATGCCAGATATTCTTTCTTAGCCTCTGGCTTGATTTTTATACTGTTAAAGATGTCTTAGAATAAATTAATATTCTTAATTTTAATGACACCTTATTGACCATTATTTTTTATGATTACTACTTACTGTGTTTTGCTGAAGATAAATACTTCCTTAATATACATCATGAAGCTAATTTCCTATGCTTTATTCTAGGAGCTTTATTATTTTACTTTCAGGTCTAGAGTTTTATTTATCTTTTGCATGTGAAGTAATGGTTATATTCAATATTTCCTATATTGTTTTAGGCAGCCTCTTAAGGTGACCCTCTATAATCCCTTCTTACTGATATTCATATCTTTTTGTTATTCTCTCACCATGAGTGATAGGATGTCACTTCCAAGATTAAGTAATAAAATGACTGGCTTACGTCTTTAATGCTCTCACTCACTCTCTCTTGAATCACTCACTCTAAAGAAAGCCAGCTGCCATGTTATTTCAGTTCTGCAGAGAGGCCTTGGTGAGTGATTTTGGAAGCCAATCTGAGGCCTATCAACTGCCTAAGCTTGGAAGTCAAACCTCCCTCAATCTAATCTTGAATTGATTCCAACCCTGACTGACTATTCTTGATTGCAGGCTTGTGAGAAATCCACCCAGAACCACCCAATTAAAACATTCCCAGATTAATGATACACAGAGAATGTGGGATAAATATTTATTGTCTTTAGCTGCTATTACACATATGAATATCCAATTAATTCAGAACTGTTTACTGAAAAGATATTTTCCCCTACTAAATTTCAATGGCATGTTTATCATTTATCAGATAACCATATATGTAATGGTCAGTTCTTCAATTCTCTATTTGGTACTATAGGTCTACTTATTTGTATAGAAATTCATCACTACTTTGCTGTCTTTATTACCATAATTTTATGCAAGTCTTAATGTCTGATAATGTAAGTCCTCTAATATTGTTTTTCTATTTTAGAAGTATTTTTTATTAATTTCTTATCAATTCCACACTAGCTTTTTAAATAAGCTTATCAGTTTTTACAACATTCTGCTGGGATTTTGACTGATATTAAATAGATTAATTGATGTCAGAGAAGTGATATTTTTCCAAGTGTTGAGTATTTGAAAAAAAAAATGAAGGCTAGAGAAGTACATGCACATGGAACATTCTCAAGGATAGACCATATGCTGGGACACAAAATTAGCCTCAGCAAATTCAAGAAAATTGAAATCATGCCAAATATATTCTCAAACCACAAAGCTTTGAAATTGGAGATCAACTACAAAAATAAAGCAGAAAATAAAGTCACATAATCATGGAAATCTTATTAAAAATGACTGGATCAAAAAAAATAAGAGATTTAAAAATACATAGAAATTAATGACAATGAAAATACAACATATCAAAATTTGGGGGATGAAGCAAAAGCAGTAATAAGAGGGAAATTTATATCATTACAGGCTTATCTAAAGAAAAATCACAAGTAGACATTCCATCTTAAAGAGCTAGAAAAAGAACAGAAAATGCCCAAAGTCAGCAGAAGGAAAGAAATAATAAAAATTAGAGCAGAGCTAAATGAAATCGAAAACAGAAAGATAATAGGAAAAATTTATGCAACAAGGAGCTAGTTCTATGAAAAAAATCAAGAAAATTGACAAACCCTTGGCTAGACTAACCAAAGGACACAGATATCCAAAATTAGAAATCAAAGGGGAGAAATGACCACTGATAGGACAGAAAGATAAAGGATCATATGAAAATATTATCAAGGACTTTACTAAATTTAATAACCTAGAAGAAATGGACAAATTCCTAGAAACATGCAGTCTACCTAGACTGAACCAAGAAGAACTGTATAATCTAAATAGACCAATCAATAGTAAAAAATATTGAAACAATCATCCAAAGCCTCCCCAAAGGCAAAAACACAAGACCAGACCATCTCACCAATGAACTTTACCAAGTATTCAAAGAATTAACGCCCATCCTCCTCAGACTCTTCCAAAAAATTGAAGAGGAAGCCATACTTTCTAACTCGTTCTGTGAGGACATTACCCTAATACCAAAGCCTGGTAAAGATAAGACAAAAAAAGAAAACTATAGACCAATATCTCTGATGAACACAGATTCAGAAATCCTAAACAAAATACTAGCAAACAGAATACAACAATGCATCAAAAAGATCATACATCACAATCAAGTTAAAATATTTTCTAAATTTCTGTTGGCCATTATTTTAAAATTTTAAGTGTAAAGGTCTTATACATCTTCCATTAGATTTCTCCCTTGTTATTATGTACTCTATAGTATTTATATTTATATTTTTATTTTTATATTTTTTGAATTTTAATATTATATAGATGTACAAATTATATTTTATCTTATGTTTTCATCCAACATATGTTGGTAAAATATTTACTGATTGTAATAATTTCTGTGTATTTTTGTATATTGTATATATGCAAAAATTTTTACATCTGCAAGTAATATGATTAGTGACAAATTAGTTGATTTTTTACTTACCATCTTTAAACTTTTATTTCTTACAGTATATCTCACAATATTCCTAATGTATGACGATTGGCCCAAAAAAAATCCAGCCATAAGTGCCTCTATTTTTCATATTACATGGCTGGGTACTTTCCAGACAGCCATCATATGTACATAAAAATGTATGTAAAAATACAGTGCTGGCTATTGAATATTTAATCATTCCAAATCTGTTCCATCCACCTCTTGTTTGAGAGGTTAAAAAAACTGGAAGTGTTATTTCAAAGACATCAGTGCTGTTGGGTTTTGGAAGCACTCGTTTGAGATCTGCCGTAAATGGTGATATCAGCAGCAAGAATGGCGCTATCATGACTCAATATTCTTGTTTCTGAGACAAAGCTTTGGGTGTCTATATTTTCTAGCTGCAGATTTACTTATAGAGATGACAGCAGTGATAGCAACAGTAACTGTTGATAGCAGTGGGTTACTGAATTTGGCATTGTTTTTAATCCTGGTGTCATTAGCAGTTACTACCGTCTTGAGTCAGTTTTTTGTTTTGTTTTGTTTTGTTTTTTTGGTTTTTTTTTTTTTTGAACCAAGTCAATAATTTCAGTTAGAATTGTTAACAAGATTTTCAGTTTCTTTGTTGGTACCTCTATCTTGCATGGTTATGAGTATGATTATTACTTCAAAATTTTAAAATACTTTGTTTCTTCTACTCATCTCTAACAGGTGTTTTATATGAGCCCCTCAAATAAATTTATCTAGAATAAATTATCAGCATGATTCTGTTTGAAGTTAATGATGACCCAAAATTATCATAATTCAGATTATTCTTGCAATTCTTAACCTACTGGGACAAAGTTTTCCTACAGTTTAACTTGTGGGGCATTTGCCTTTTTCAATAGACGATTATTGGAGTGAGGAATGCAGAAATTATGATGTGGGTCCTGTAGATTTAATTGGCCCTTCAAAATTTATATGTTGAAATCCTAACCTGCAGGTAATTGGCTTTAGGGGTGGGGGTCAGTCTTTTGGGAACTAATTAGGTCATGATAGTGGAGCCCTCATTGATGGGATTAGTGCCCTTTTCAAAGACCCTTTTCCTCTTCTACTATGTGAGCAATCTCTTGTCCCTTACACCATGTGAGGTTACAGGGGAAAGACAGTCATCCAAGAAGTTGGTGCTCAGTGGGCACAATCTATTGGAGTCGCGATTTTGGGTTAATCACCCCCAGAAATCTGAGAAATGAGTACTTGTTGTTCATAACGCACTTATTCTCTATTATTTTATTATAGCAGGCCAAACATACTAAAACAATGGGATAACTGTTTCTGACTACAATGAAGAATTTATTTAAATATTTTAATCAATTTACAAAGAATTGTACTAACTTACACTGGCAGAAGTAGTGTATGAGACAGCCAGTTTCATCATATTCTGAAAATATTTTTAAAAATTAGTTAATTTAATAGTTCAGAAATAATACTTATTAATTTAATCTGTAATTCTTTGATGACTACATCAACTAGTTTAATATGTTTTTAAGCAAGCTATATATTTATGTTAACTGTCTGTGTCCATTGTTCATTTTCATAATATTTTCAGTATTTATTTAATACTTTTTCTATTTCTAAAACACCATCGGCTTAGACTAAAACATAATTACTGCAAATGTCTCAATGTCATATTTGTTCCAAGTGTTTCCTCTCAGTTCCTGTCTTTATACATTTGCTGGTACTTCATTTCTATTAAAAGGAAAGTATATTACAAATAAACTCAATTAAAGTACACAATAAATACTTGATTCCTTATTGAGAACCAATATAATATTTTTCAGGGAAGAAATCAGGCATAAAAGCTTAGATAATATCATAGTGGCATATGCTTTTTATCTCTAGTTCCCTTTTCATATGAAAAGTATGAGAACTTTATAGTTGTTTGCTAATCTGCATTTTTAGAGAGTTTTATTATTTTATCTTTAAAATTTTTTGGGTGACATTGGTTAGTAAAATTGTATAGGTTTCAAATGCACAATTCTATAATACATCATCTCTGTGTTTACAGTGCAGAACTTAAACGCAGAAGATAAAAACATTCTGTGCTTTAAGTTCTCGATTATAGGGAGTTCCCTGGTGGTGCAGTGGCTAAGGCTTTGGCACTGTCAACACCGCAGCCTGGGTTCAATTCCCAGCCAGGGAACTACCCCCTCCAAAAAAATAAATAAATAAATAAAAGTAAATTCTCATTTATAGGCATAGTCAGAGAACTAAACAATTTATACGACTACCTTAAAAAAATCTAATAAATGTTGTACCACAGGACCAATGAAATAACAAATTAAATAATGTCTAGGTCAGGGGGTTGCTGAAACACATTATGGCAAATTGCATTTTCCAAAGATGACTACAAAATGTCTTCCATTCCATATGCTCTTTTGAAATGTGACCTTAAACATTTCATTAAGAAGAGTTTATTTCTTTGAATCTATGCAGACCCTGAGACTTCTCTGTTCAATAGAGTAATGGCAGAAATGATCTTATGCTAGGTCTAAGTGTCTATAAACAAGAATTATTTTACATTGCTCTCAGTTACTGCAATTTACAGAATTGTGCAGTAGTTCAAAGACAGTACAAAGTTAAATCAAATAACATGTAATTGTGTCTCCGTGTTCTTACTTCAGAGTTTTTCATTGAAGTACAAGTACGAAGCTCAGACTACTTCGGTAGTTCTGTGACGTGTTAGAGAAAGGAAGAAAGGGAAGGAAAGAAAGAATGAGAGAGAGAGGGAGAGAGAGAAACCACCACATGGAATAGCAAAGACACCAGATATATTAGTGAAGAAACAACCTTGGTTATCCAACACAGTCAAGCCTCCCATCCTCAGATGACCTAGCATAGATCGCTCTATGACTTGCATTACATGTGAGGACCAATGAGAAATGCAGCTGAGCCCAGTGAAGCTACAAAAACCACAGAACTAATTTTTTTTCTAATCTAGGTTGCTTGGTGGTTTGTCACACAGTAATAGAAGAATGGAAATTGTTATGAGGAATAGGATGATGCCAGGCAAAAATCTAAAATATGTGGTATTGGTTTGGGAATTGGATAGCAGTAAGTGGCCAGGAAGACCTTGAGGAAACTGATGAGAGAAGCTAGGAAAATAATGAGGAAATTGTTATTGGAGTGTGGATAGAAAACAGCCTGTATTAAGGAGTAGTAGAAAGTACCATAAAACTGTCGTTTGCTTTAACTTAGAAAATATAAAATGTACTTAATGAACTGGTGAATCTGGCTAAGGATATTTCCAGAAGAAAGTTAAAAATGACAACTGATGTTTTAGCTGTATTTTACTAGAAACATACAGAAAAAGATGATTTATGAAAGGAACTGCTCAAATTTTGAGCAGAATTCATAGGAATGATAAGGTAGCCTGGGTGTCTTTCCACCTGAATCAGGCACGTCCAACCTGCAGCCCAGGGCAGCTTTGAATGTGGCCCAACACAAATTCTTAAAACATGATGAGAATTTTTGGCAACTGTATTTTTTTAGTTCATCAGCTATCGTTAGTGTATTTTACGTGTGGCCCAAAACAATTATTTTTCCATTGTGGCCCAGGGAAGTCAAAAGTTTGAACAAACATGATTTAAAATGTTCTCAAAGTAAAAAAATAAATAAATAATAAAGGCCTCAGTAAAAATCAAACTCTGGGTACTTCCAGTAAAATGTGATCTGAGAAATATTAGATTAAGGGTGTTGCTCCAAAATTCTTTAAGATATTGGAAAGATTTAAGGTGACATCTCTTATATTATGTCAGCTAGACAAAAATGACTGTTGAGGATCTTAAGAGCATTCTGTCCAGACGTTTCTCCGTTAAGTAAATAGCTCCTAAGAATCATTTGGCTGTTGTACAACAGCAGTTTCAAACCCAGCCCACAAATCTCATTTAGAAAGACCCACATATCTCTTTGAGAGAAGTCTGTCTTGAAGAAATTTGTGAGTGTGACTTTGGTTTAATGATAAGATCACCAATAATATTCATAGGGCTATAACAGAGATTTTCAAGAGAATCGGGTTAGCAAAAGCACCATCAGCACAGACTAAAACAGTCAGAGACGTTAAAAATGAAAAGTCTCCAGTGTGCTCGACCTCCAGATGTCAAGAAGCAGGTTTACAAAGCTACTCTGCTGAAAATAGAAACCATTTATTATATAAAAATAAAAAAAATTTAAAAAAAATTAAAAAAAAAAAAGGCTGACTCAGAGTATAGAGTTAAACTCTAAGGAAGGTCAATTCCAAAGAGCAGGAATGATCTTAATCAAGGAACTTGTGAAATGTGCCGAGGCAGATTCAAAAATCTCCCTAGGACAGTGATGACCATTTGATTCCGTCCATGTCTCTTTCCTGCACCTGCCTCACCAATATACAAGGGCTGTCTGGAAAAAATCCACCATAAATGCCTCTATTTTTCTTATTCCAGGGCTGGGTGCTTTCCACACAGCCCTCCTATGTTGCGTGAATGTGGGAGCAGATGATGTGGCTCTTTAATTGACAGATTTCAAATATAAAGGACTAGTCCTCTCTACCCATATTCTCAGTTCATTGGCTTTTTTACCTAATTTAGTTAAAAATATTATCTGTAGGCTTTCTCTTCATTTCCTTTTTTTTTAAATAAGAGGGTTTATGGATGTCTGAAAAAATACTATCTATGTCCACAAATTTTTTGTTATTTAAAAATAAGAGTTTCAAGGAATACCTGGATATCAAATTTCATAGTTTAGATAACATTTTCTTTTTTAAAGAATTATTTATTCATTACTGTGTAATCAAAACTTAACATTAGAGACTTTTTAATACCTTATAAATTAGAGCTTCATGATACAGTATTAGAGGTATAACAAATACTTAGGTTCTTTGCAACATCTTATCAAAAATGGTACAATTGATCTAAACTTTAACCTGAGGCCACCTTCTATTGGAAATTCCCTGGATTTGATCTTTATCTTGAGGCCATTTCTTACTTCAAGAATGTCATTGGAAATACCATTCAAAGGACCATAACCGTAGATTGCTACAGTTTGATCTTGGATTTTGGAGTTACTTTTTGTTTATATGTTTTCCTCAAAACTAGAACACATCTGTAACTAAATGTGACCTCTATTATTCGGCAATAATAAACTACAAGACTTCAGGTTTCATTTTCTTCCCTAAAATCTTATGTTCACTTTTTCAACTGGTTATTCCTAACTGTCAGATTGACCTGAGAACAGCATTTCCCACTATGAATGACTTCTTAAATCATATGAAACAGGTAAAATTTTAACCAAAGTACATCAGAAGTTCTATTTCTACCTTTTTGAAGGCTTATCATAGAATATGCAATACAATTTTCTGTTATTAAAACCTGAGTTTTAATTTGTAAGTGTTTAAATAAGATATATCTAATTGTTAGGTATATTACTTAGGGGACTAATTAATAATTCAGTCTATCACTATATTAGAATAATTTAAATACAAATGGTTTTCTTTTGAAATGTTCTTAAGATTTATGATATAGTGTTTATAGAATGGCTTCAGAACTTAAGGCATGAAAGACCCTTTAACAGGAATTACCTTTTCCATTCATCTTTTCCATATTTAAAGTTTTAATTAGGAAAACATCATTTGTGTGTGCTATCTGGCGGAAAGACCTGTAGTACATTCCCACAACACCCCAGCCATCAGTTGGAGGTTTGCACTATATTTTACCTTTAAATTCTCCCTACAAATGACTACCCCTTCATATACGATACTATTCACCACTCCTTGCTATTGATAGTACACTGATTTTCAGTCATTACCCTGGCTTCTGAGCCATATGCAAGAGTTTGAAAACAAGATTGCTGTGCCTCACCCATGAAGGTCCTGGTTCAGTATGTACAAGATGAAGCCCAGAGTCTGCAGTTAAAAAATATTCTCCATGTGATTTTGATACATGCTCAAGCTTTGGATTAAAGAAACTGTAATAATATATGCCTCTCTTCTCTAGTCTGAATAACATCATTACACTGGGAAAAAAACATTAATAGAACATGAAAAGAAAGTCATTGTAATTCATAATAATAAAATATTATCTGCAAAAGTATGTATATAAGAAAAATCCTGAGGCATTGCTATTTTTCTTAGACTAATAGTTTAATATTATTTTTAAAAATATATAACTGGAGTTGAAGATGTAAACATTTATTTAAAATTACATAACACATGCTTTATATACTGTCTTTATTTTCCCTGATCTGATCGTTCCCGACTTTATACAATATTTAGGGGTTTTTTCCTTATTTTTTTCTTAGATGGTAGAGAAGCTAGGCAATCTAAGAAGAGATTTAACAATTCCTGATGAAATATATTGTGCTCATGGAACTATATTGCTAGTGGAGAGACTATATGGCATAGATTTCCACCTGTATCCTCTATTTAAACATTAACCTTTTTAAAATGACTTCCCATAGTCTCTTGGTGTTTTTACAGTCTTTAAAAATGTATTCCAAAAATAATGTTTTAGTTCAGGTAAAGTTTTGTTTCACAGACTATAGTCGTTTACTTCCCAGGACTTATTTTTGGAAATATGAATACAAAGGATACCTTAGTCTTTTAATCTCTGAAAAGTTTGGTTAGTGTTTTGTGCAAAAATAATGTATGATTGTATTGCTGCTACTATTCCTCTGAGTAAAATAAACTGTGAATGGTGGTAAATGCTGTTATGTTGTTCCCAGAACTGCAGGATTTGGATTTAGAAATCAGCATGGATATGGACTTAAATCAAAATAAGTGGTCATTTGGCAACACTGTCTGGCTAAGCAGCTTGTCTTGGCTATTTTGTTAATAACATATTTTGAGAATTGCTTCTAATTTTCTAACAAAAATTTTTTTAAACTAGGAATGTATAGAGAAATCATTGGAGTTGCTGAAAAACATGTACAAACCCAAAATACTTAAAGATCCCAGTTGTTCCACTCCAGTTCATTTAATTTTAATAAAAAAGATAGATATCATATATGTCTAGATAGATATATATGTAGATCATTAACTATTTTTTTACCTATAGATAAATTAAGAAAATCTTAGAGCATATAATGGAGATAAAATATGTAAATGTAAAACAAGTCAGGATTTAGTAGTTTATCTCAGAGAAAACCAAAGTGCCAGCTCTCCAGAAAAGAACACTTTAACTGGGTATTATGGAAAGCTTCAAGGAGAATAAATTATTCCTGGAAGTAAATATTAGGTAGGATTAAGTCAGTTTTAATAACATATGAAAGGTAAGTCAGTAGAGTTCAAAATATCAAGTATGATGATAACCACAGTCTTGTTAAACATTCCCTTTACTTTTCTTTATTTACATCAATGATTGTTATGTAATTAATACTCTATAACATATGCTTATGTAGATGATCTTCATTCTTACAGCTATAAACAAAAATAAAGGGTATAACAAAAATATGGTATAATAATGCAGTCACATTTTATGGAATTATCTAAAAAGATCACCCTCTAGTATTTAAGTAACTTGCATTCTACATTTTAGGATCAGATTACTATCTAAGTTAATTTACTATATGCAGTTGCCCATAAAATATATTAAAAATAAAAAGTTATCTCCTGCAATGGAAGAGAGACATTTAAATTAGAGTAGCACCATTCAGAGACTCACTGCTTCTCATACAAGATGAAAACCTTTCACATTTGCATTCCTCAGCACCAATTAATTGTATTTCAAAAATATTGAGAAATAACAATTTAACACAATGTACTGTCAGTTTACCAGTTATTGGAGAAGGCAAAGAGGATTGAATTTGTGCATAATGGATTAGTTCCACGTCTAGGTTTCGGAAGCTCTTCAAGATATTAACAGTCTCATTTGGCCTGCAGGTGGCCAATTCTGGTTCAGATTTAACACTTCCTTCCTAATCTAGTGGAAGATTTTACCTTTCTTCAGAAACATTATTTTTACAGGAGTATTTTGCTTCATAATTTCTCTTCAATTATGAAGCAAAATAATGTGCATTTCACAGCTATCAGGTGAAGCGACCTGCAACCACTGATAGGATTTATCAGTCACAAATATGGAAAAGAAGCTGCTAGCACAGCCTGACGTCAAGGCTTCAATAGTCCTGTGGATGTCTGCCACATTCATTAGCAATTAGTTCCCATATCTAGATGTGGCAGATGGCAAATTGTTCTTCTAACAGTAAATACAAAAACAATTTTAAAAGGCAATGAACAATAATAGCATAGAAACAGTCTTTAGAAAAGTTTTCTAAGCAAAGTGAACCAGTTTGTGATTTTGAGAGTCACATTTCATTCAGAACGTAATCATACACAGAAAAAAATGGCCATATTGAACCATACTATGGTGCAGTGACTCTACCTTTTTATATATTATTTCAATGAATTCATGCAAACAGTGAACTTGATTTTTAATTTGCATACTTGGTTTGCTGATATGAAGAGAAGTAAAGTGATTAATGTCATCTGACTAGAATGTGTATTCAAAATGGTATTTGTTCAATTCCATAGGCAATATACTGTTCTTAATAACCGTATAGTACAGAAGTGTTACATCTAGAAAATTTAAAAAAGATTATTTGAAAGGAATAAATTACAGTCACCTGGTCCTTTTATTTCATTTGGTTGTTTTACAGAAAATGACACAATTTAAGATACGTATGCTTTATTAAAATCAGTGGTTTTCTACAAACGGTAACTCTGAAATTGAATTATAAGAATGATATAAAATATTGAATCTCTTTTATTTCGGTGCAATATTATTACAAATATTAAAGGAAATAATCTACATCTTGTAAATCTCTTGACATTTTTATGTATCACAGAGTATACTCAAACATAAATTAGTCTTTTAGAGGTATATAACATCTTGAAAGGCTAATGCCTATTGTTTTTGTTCACACTAAGGAGCTTAGCAGAGGAAGTAGTAACTACTTGGAAGGGTCTAGAAAAATAAGTTGAGGAAGGATATAGAAAAGTAAGTTAGTAGGTTTTCAAGTCAGAGAAATTCATCGCTAAAAAATAATTTGGAGGTGAAGTCAGAAAACTGAACTTTTTAGAACTACATCTCCAGAATTTGAGTCCTGCTATAAAAATACTATTTTCTTTAAAGTATTGGTGTAGATAAAAGAACTGTAGGGAAGATAGATGTTATTTCTATACATACAAATGTCACAGAAGATGTCATGGCTATCTGAAGGTCTTAAGTAGAAGGTAACAGCCACTTAGCACTGCACCTCCCAAATGTGGAGACTGATGACCTTTTTGTACCTCCATAAGTACCCATAGAATTTGGGTTCATATCCTGACTCCTGTCCTGAGATACACACTCTTGTGGGAAGCGCACTCCCATTTCACTATGTCTCCTTGGCTGAACTTCCTTTATCACAAATCCTAGATATAGAAGATACAAGTCGTGATACAGCATTATCCAATAGCATTTAGTAGCAACGAATTCCATCAGTTGCATCCTAGCCCCACCATTTTAAAATTTGGAATGATGAACAACTCATTTTATTTATCCAAACTTATGTCATTTCATCTCTAAAATGAATAATATAATAGGCTGTGATACAGTATTTATAAAAATGAAATAAATGATATGAAGTATTTAGCCTAGGATATTATGATACCATATGATACCCAACAAATAAATGTCAGTTTTCAATGTTACAGTTTTTGAATTGAGTCCTGCTTCTTTTTCATGGCTGATATATAATACAAATTTAAAAAAACATTTTAGACACTGGAATTTTGACTAATTTAGATGTGTTCACTAAGGTTAGATATAGTTCTCTTAAATGATATAGACAAATTATTTATATAACTTTAGGAAGAATAGCAAAAGGATCAGCTGAAATTGAGTAAATCCCTTCCCTGAGATGAGAACTCGATGCATTTACTGCCCCCTTCACTTCATTTGGCCACGTCTGTACCACACAAGCACTAAAGCCCGTGGAACCTCATTTCCTCCTTAATAACTCATGAATAAAAATATTAACTGTCAGAAGGGCCTCTCTGCCATAATCAAACATCTTTCACACTCCTTGAATCATCTTTTCAGTGCTACATTTTGTTCTTGGCTTAAACATTTTTGACTCAGTCCCCCTTTTTAATGTCTTTATTTCTGGCTTGGGTTTTCCTTTTTTACTTTCTTACAAGTTCACATTGAATAGGTCGAACGGTTATGTTATCAAAGAATGCACCCCCTGCCATATTCAGTAGAATGCTGGCTCTTTGCTTTATAGTTCTCACTGTAACTACATGTCTTTTTCTTTTCCTAATGTAGGAAATCTATTTTATATGTTGGCGGGTGTGTGTGTATATGCGTGTGGGTATATTCTTAAGGTTTTTTCTTCGTTACCTTCCAGTGATACTAGTATTCTTTTATTATGATCACAGTAAATTTATTTTCCCATTAAGCAAACAAAACACTTTTACTAAACTATATCAGATATTAAAATGGAGACAATGAAATTATGGTTTAATTTTTAACCATTTGATACTCAGTGTAACTTAGAGTCAAAACTGTTTAAAAGAATAGGTTTTATTAGCACTTGGAAACTAGTGGTCATTATTATCACTTAATAGTTCTTGGGTGATTCTAAATTCACATTCATGATCACATTACAGTTATCACAATAAATTTCAGAAAACTCAAGATTAATTATAAATATTAAGAGGTCTGGGTAACATGAATGTATTAACAGAAATAGAGCATGAAGAATTGTTGACAACATAATCTGTTTGAAACTAAAGTAGAATAAGGTAATCTTAGTAAATTTATTTACTTTTCCTCTCTGTGGTGTACATTTTCTTCTTTTTTGACAGACTTAATGTTACATTTCCTGAATGTTACAATTGAAAAATAAAATAGCAACTTAATTAGGAGGAGAAAGTAATGTCACTGAGATACAATACATTCATCATCAAAATTCCCATGTAACAAAATAAACTCTCAAAATCTGTTGGTGGATGGCACATTAAAAGCATGATTTCTCTGATTAATTAGTCTATTACCAATGGCAATTACTCAATTATTCACTTAATTGAGTGTGAAGAAATTTCTTCATTGTTCATGTAGGTAAAACACAGGTTTTTAATCTATGGAGCTGCTATAGATTTATCTCAACATATTATAACCTGTAAAAAAGATTATCAAGAAAACATTTTAAACAAAGGGAAGATGTAGAAAATACAAAGTTACATTATACGGATGCATTATATAAGGGCTGTCTGGAAAGTATCCACCCATGTAATATGAAAAAATAGAGGCATTTATGGCTGGATTTTTTTCCCAGATAGCTCTTATATATACTGAATTATAATTAATATAGTAATTTCAGTTGTGAACATTTATAACTTCATTCAAATAAATACAGCTATCTAATATTTTTGTGATTTCATATATATAAATACATATATACATACCCATATATATATATATATAATATATATATATATATATGTGTGTGTGTGTATATATATATAAATATAAAATCTCTCTTCATTGAAATCTGGAAAGTTTATTAGGAGTATGTCAAATGCATCATTGAGGAATGACAACCCAGAAAGACTAAGTAATTTGCTCACTTAGATATTATAGCAGAGAGAAAGTTGAAACACCAATTTCAGTTTCTTATTCTAAATCCTATGTTCTTCCATCGTGGAATGACACTGTGTTACAAAATCAAAAACCTTGAAAGGGTCTCTTGAGATTATCTGAATTAAACTTGTGACTTCATGCAAATCTAACTATTCATAAGTAATAACTTCAAGAAGATATCTGTGACCTTCCTTATTCCTCATCTCCCAATAGAAATCTCCTTTCCTTCAGTTACAATTCACTACTTATCTATGGCTCCCAGTGGTAAGGAGAACAATGAGAGAAAGAGAAGAGAAAGAGAGAAACTAATAAGTATGAGTTTGGAAAATTAATTTCTCAAACTCATTCCAGAAAAAGTGCTATATGCCTCATTGCTGAATATCACTACCGTCATAAAATACTCCACTTGGGAAGCTATGCACTGACACCAGTGCCTAGTCCACCCTTCAAAGCAAGTTTTGAACTCTTTTTTTTCTGGAATTGCCATCAGAGCTGTCATCCTACCCAAGATTATGACATCTTGCCGTGTTGTTTGTACAGTGCTGCCAATGTAAGTGAATGCTGACAAGTTTGCAAATACAATTGTCAGATTTTGGGTATGACAACAGTTCTCATAGCCATTCCAGAAAAAAAGAGTTCCAAAATTGCTTTAAGGGTGGACTAGGCACTGGCGTCCATGCACAGCTTCCCAAGGGGAGTACTTCATGACTGTAGTGATATTCTGCAATGAGGTATGTAGCACTTTTTCTAGGATGCGTTCATGAAATGGATTGTCCAACCTCATAAATTTCTAATCAGCTTCATTCTCTTTATTCATTTCCCTGGGTCTAACTATTTTAAAGAACAGTCAAAATGTCAAAGATATTGATATGCTGTTTATATGATCATTGAATATTATATCTTTGCTTTTAAAAGTTATTTAAATTCTTAGAGCAATTTTTATAAAATATCTAGCTTTTAGGTTGTCTTGTAAGTAGGGCTTGTTATATTCTAATCATAAATAAGCATTATTCTTTTTTTGTAAGGTTATCACATATTTTCTCTAAGTTGGATTTTTATGATGGGATAATATTTCTCTGGCTTGCCTTTCCAAATATTCTGCATATTTATTTGGGCAGTGCAACAATTAAAAATTAATATAGAATGAGACCCAGCAACAAAATGGTGGCATGAGAGGGACCTCTGAAAAACTCCTCTGGAAATTACAACTAATAACACACCTATACCACAACCAAGGACACTGTACATATCGCATAATCACAGCTAAGAAATCCATTTGTCTCATTAAGGTGTCTGCAGGTGGGCAGAGGTTAAACAAAGAAGAAATTAAAAAGGAAGTGCAGAGACATGGCCATGCGTGGGTCCCCGCTTGGAACGCTACTGCTGGGGAAGGAAGGAGGAAGAAGGCGATGGGAGAGCACTCCAGACTTCACTTGGTCCACGGGACACAGGAAAGGAAGCCCCCAGGCGGGGGTGTGAGATACCACACCCCCCTCACTTTGGCCTCAGAAAGTGCAGACTGGTGTGCAAAACACAATGGCTGGACTTTATTCCAGTTTGCAAAATAGGAGGAGTGACTGGACAGTGAGGAGCTTCATTGAAATGCTCTAGCTGAGAAGGAGAAGGAGAGAGGAGCCTGCACATATGTGTTTCTCAGTCTACAACCAGCATGGTCTGAAAGAATAGCATACTGGACTAACCCCAAGGCTCAGGGCAGAGTCTGTACATGGGGCAAACCAAGAATAGAAATGAACAACCATGCCCAGACTCCCTGCACAACCCCCAGAGCCACAGGAAGGAAACAAAGTGGCAAATGGCAGACTCCCAGTATCAGCAGCAAACACCAAAGAAACTGCAGCAACAAGGGTCCAGAGAGGCTGCCAAAATTAGAAACCAGAGAAAGGAAGCTCAAAATAAAGATATGGGGACAGATGACCCATCAGAAACAGGGCTCAAAGCAACGTTTATAAAAATGCTTAAGAAACTGAGTGATAATTTCAACAGAGAAATAGCAAGCATTAAAAACTTACAAACTATTTAAAAGACCATTGAGAGATAATGACTACATTAATTGAAATGAAGAATGAAATAAAAGTCACAAAATTAGATAAAATAGAAATGCAAAACAGTGATTTGCAGGAAGTGAGAAGAAAACACCCAGCTAGAACAATACAAAATAATATCCAAAAAAATGATGATGGATTGAGATTCCTCTGGGACTATATCAAGCATAAAAATATCAGAATAATAGGTATACCAGAAGAGACAGAAGAAAAGTAAAAAAATCAAGAGATTATTTTAAGAAATAATGACTGAAAATTTTCCTAACCTGGTGAAGGCAATAGATGTACAAGTCCAGGATGCACAGAGTCCCAAACAAGACAACCCCAAACAGTAACACACCAAGACACATCACAATTAAAGAAAAAACTCTAAAAACAGCAAGAGAAATACAAGTAGTAATTCATAAAGGGATATCCATTTGACACTCAGCTGATTTCTTATCAGAAACTTTACAGGTCAGAAGGGACTGGCAGAAAATATTCAATGTGATGAAAACCAAGAATCTACAACCAAGAATAATGTATCCAGCAAGTCATTCAAAATTGAAGGTCAAATAAAGATCTTCTCAGATGAGGAAAAGTTAAAGAAATATAGCACTACCAAAACAGTACTACAAAGAATGTTAGAGGAACTTCTTTAAGATGGGAGGAGGGATGGGAGAGTGGGTAGAATAAGTGAAAGGAATGGAGAAATTTAGTTTGATTGTTAACATAAAATTGAAAGCGCCAAAAAACAAAACTCATGGACACAGTCAATAATTTAGTAGCTACCTGAGGGTAAGGGGAGAGGTGGGTGGGGGAGAAGGGACAGGGACACAAATATATGGTGATAAAAAGAGAACTGACTGTGGGTGATGAACACATAATACAACACATAGAAGATGTAATGTAGAATTGTACACCTGGGACCTATGTAACTTTTGCTAATCAATGTCACCCCAATAAATTTTAAAAATGACATTAAATTTAAAAAATTAATATAGAATGAGATCTTGCCATTTGTGACAACATGAATGAGCATTTTGCTAAGTGAAATAAGTCAGAGAAAGACATATACCATATGATTATACTTACATGTGGAATCTAAAACAAAACAAAAAAATGAATAAATAAAGCAATACAGAAACACACAGATACAGAAAACAAGCTAATGGCTGCCTGATGGGAGGACAGTAGCGGGGATGGATGAAAAATTAATATAGTAAGTTGTCAGAAAACTTTGTATTGGGACACTAATCAGTACCTGTTCATTTAAATATGAAAAATATAGGTAATATCTAACTGATTTTTCACCTACCTAATATTTTAAGCATTTTATTTTGTTGACATTTTTAGTAAATATATTTAATGGAAAAATTGTAAGATTTTGCTAAAATTTGAAATTTATTTTTTTTCTTTAGTCAGATGTTATAATGATGCATAATATGTTAATATATGCATAATAATGACAGGACTTGAGAGATTTAGTCTATATACATTCACAAACTTTTCAGATAATCAAAATTACATTTTGTGTTGCTGACGACATTTTCCCTCTTGTTAATTGCTAATGCAGAAGAAAAAACTGAATATTTTTACAGTGAAGATATCTGGCTATCACTGACTTAACCACTTGCATGAAACTGGCTTTCATAAGAGCAGGACAACCTTCTATTACTCACCCCCTGTTATGATGAAAAATGAAGTACACAGATTCATGAATGATTAAGAAAAAGAAAACAATTCAGATGTAATTTCAAGGTAATAGTAAATACAAAGGATAGAGGACAAAGTAAATTATGTAAGGAAAACCCACAGACAACACTGTGATTTGGAACAATTATAACTGATCTGGACACTTTGAGAAGTTCATGTTATCACTTCTTGTTTTCGTATCTTTCATGAACTATAAATATCAACAAGGGGAACATATAGCATCACCAGTTTTGCATGACTACAGCAAAACTAGAGTACAGAGAATATTCCAAACTTTGAAGTACTCGTAGTGAATGAGAATGAGGAAATAAATCATAGATTAAATTTCTAAACCTACTTAAACCCTTTCAAAGAATTAGTTTAGTATTGAGCATAATAAAGGAGACTACCAAAAACCTCAGAAGACACACAGATCATATCGATGAGGATTCACACTAGTAGTAGAGAAGGCAATCTGAATTAAAAATTATGTATAGCATGTGAACCCTAGAGCATCACATCACTGGCTGTTGGAGAAACAAAATAAAAGTACTTGGAAATATGTAGAAACTAATGCAACAATTTTGAGTTATATCCTATATCAAAAGGTATATAAAGGCAAAGTGTATGGGTAGCTATCTTTTTTGGTGATAACAGAAAAAACCAAGCTCTGTGGAATCTCAGTAAGCATCCCAGGAAAAGAAGTCAGTAACGACCAGTCGCCTCAAAAATTTCATTTATGTAAAAACAGTTTTATGTGGGAAAATAATGAAAGCTTAAACTACAAACCAGACTAGACAATGGAATGTTAGAAAGACTTACTGAGGGTAACAGTAATCATTTACTGTCAAATTGGATAAAAATACTTTTGACTTTTGTCTCATCATTCACTGTTCTAACTGTGAGTTTTATCATGTGGTCACAAAGAATGAAACCTGAAGGTTGAACTATTTTAAGGGTTCCTTTCATCAATAAAAGTATCTAAGTCATCTCTTCAAAATAAATTGGGCTTTCCCCCCAGAATTCTCCCAGGTTTGTAATACAGCTTCTTTAAGATTCAGTTCTCCTTTTATTTTTTTTTTCTTTTAGATTCAAAATTCTCATGATATAGTTAAAACAATGGGTAAGGAAACAAAAGCTAACAGTGTCTTTAACCAATTTGAATTGAGTGATTGTTACTGTCAGGAAGTCTATTAACACCCCATATCCTACTCTGCTTTGTAGTTTAAACTCGACACCTTTATTTTTTATTTTTCTGTAAAATTTTGTTTCTGAAGATGTTGTATATGTTTACTACCCTAATTCTGATGATGCTATTTTAAGTGTATGAATATATCTAAACTCATCAAGATGTATACATTAAATGTGTGCTGTGTGTGTGCTGTGTGTGTGTGTGTGTCAATTATATTTCTCTAAAGTCTTACGTAACAGTCACCCTGTACTGGAACTTAAGGTTCATATTCTACTGGCCACACTAGACTGTGAATTTCTTGATAAGTAGAAGAAGCCTTTAATTATTTAAAAACCTTTGAGTCAATTTTTAAGTATATTATACTTTGGAAGGTACCACTCCTGGTATCCTTACAAATTGCTTTATGATACTACATTTTTTAAGAGAAAAGGACAGGCCTGTAACAGAGCTCTTACTTCTTTAATATAACATTATTTTCAGATGCTGGTAGTTTTTTATAAATGTAAAGTAAAGTTTATTGTAAGTTGTGCCTGACCAGACACTAATTATTCCTTGTGATTCATCAGAATGAAATGATTATGGGTTCTTAAAATAATTTTAGAAAAATATTTAGGAATGAACTAAGATTTTATACCAGTCTTCTTGAGATTTATAAGCAGTATTTAAATTAGTGCTTACTGTTTTTTAAAATCCCAGAATTTTATCATATTTAATGTTCTTTGTAATTATTTTAAAATGTAATAAATGTCACTTTATGGCACTTTTCTTATAAAATGTGGTTATATGTAAATATATAATTATAGATAAACTTTAAATCTGTAAAGTTGTACTTTTTTACTTTATCTGTATTTATAATTAGTTGAGTAAACCTTATCTGGGTTCTGTTAACCTGAAGAAATAAGGTTTAGTTTGTAATAAAGAATGAAGGCCATTTATTTGAGCAAAGGAAAGATTGCCATCAGGACATAGAGGTGAAGGCAGCAACCTGAGTTGTGCTCCAAAGGGAGCAAAGAAAGGCATGACTCGTAAAGTTAAATGACAAGAACTGGTCTCATTTAGGTCCTCCCTGTAAATGAAGCATGCTGGTTAAGTCAGCTGGGATTGGTTAGGCCCAGCTGTTGAAAGAGATTAGTTCCTTTCAAGGTGAAAGTACAGATGGATGTGGTCACCATGATGAGGAGGAACTAAAGTCCATATATGTTTGTTTGGTTGGTTGGTTGGTTGGTTCGGTTTTCCTGAGTGGAGATCCAACCCAGGCTGTGGCAGTGAGAGCACCGAAACCTAGCTGCTACAGTACCAGGGAACCCCCTAAAGTTCATATATGTCCATGTACCAATCATTGATCCAAGAGGTTTGTGGCTCAGCCTTGAGCTGAGCTTAGTAATAGGTTAGCAACTTAAGAGTAGTTCCAAAAATGAGACATGAAAACATGCATAAGTGTCATATCCTCAATGGCCTCCCAAGTTTATTTTAAATGGTTGTCTTAACAATGCTTATTCCATTTTATTTTCTCCATTATCAGTCCTAAAACGATTATCTATATTATGCTAAGCAAAAGTTTTGAGAAACTATTTGAATTGTGAATTTTTGAGCCTAAGTATTTGAAATGCAAAAATCTTTTCTGATTATTTCTCTACTCAAACTTTTACATAGTTTGGAAACTAACTGGGGAAAAAAAGTATTCTCTATTCTTCATGAAAAGGAATTAGGAGAATTTTGGGTCATTTTTAAAATAAAATATAATAACGTCTCTGAGAAGTTAATTTGAATTGAATGGGATATGGAGGCAGCACACATGTTTAGAAGTCTTTTTGTGTTTCTGATTTACACTGATTTATGCTAAATATAAATCCTTCAAATCAATACAATTTAAAGGAATGAATGAACTTCATAGTATTTTTATTTATTTTTGAAAGCATTTACAAATCATGGTTCCTTTTTAATCTCTAAAACATTATTGTCCTGGTTTTTGTGTCTATGTGTGTGCACAAAATATACTCATGCACATGTTTACTTCTCTCTTTGGGTGAATATTGTTCTTTCTAGCATCTCTCATTCGTCACCATTTTTCTTCCTTAATATCCTTAGATACTGCTCTAATAGGAGTCTTTTAATGGTAAACTCAGTATTTGTGTATGTGAAAATGTCTCTTCTTTCTTGAAGGATACTTTTGGAGCCATCCTCATGGCCATGCTACCATTAAGAATTTCTCTTACTCTGTAATATTTCACATTTTCACTATGATACGTCTAGGTATGGTTTCATAATGTTTCAGACCATGGTTGACATATGTTGGGTTTCATGAATTGAAGATTTATTTCTTTCAATGATTATAATTTATCCCTTCAAATATTGTCTCTTCTTGGTTTTAATACTATCTTTTATCAGAAGTCACACACGCCTTAAGGCATCTTATTATATTACTGATGTTTCATAACCTTTCTATCATCTTTGATATCTTTTTGTCTTTTTGACATTCAACCAAGCAGTTTTTCAATTGATTATCTATTATTTTATATCTGGTCTGTTGTTTAATACATTTATTGAGCTTCTATTAATATTCTCTCTTTTGTTACTTGAAGATTAATTGTTCTTACTTTCTATCTCACAATGGCTAACCATAGTATTTGTTGAGTTGTTGGTTCTGATTATAAAATTTTTTTCTGCTGATTGTTTCTCATGGTGGTTTATTTCCATGTGATTTTATATCTGTGTCTGAATGAGAAAGAGGGAAAAGGAGAGAGAATGGAGATTCATGTTTTTCTTCATTTTAAGGAATATATTGAGGCCTGGATTGAAAGTCATTCTTACATAGATCATTTGTTTCCATAAATATATTCCTTACACAAAGAAGATGAATTTGATTAAGTCCTTGACTAGCAGTGGTGGAGGGAGGGTTTTAACATCACACAGGTTCTATAAATTCTAGTCAGGTGCCCATTTGAAGACTGGCTTTTGATTATAGATTTTGAGGAGAGACTGATATTTCCATCTTTCCAGAAAAATAATGGCACATTTCCTCACCTTCTTCCCTTTTTGGTGGGTTTTCTCCTACTTTATGTGTAGCTGGAATCAATTTTGGGGGTTGAGGGGGTCAGCTTTATGCAGCTCTTCGTTCTGATTTTCCATTTCAGTTGGACCCCAATGTAGTTTTCTCTTCCTTGTGCTCTGCTAGAAAGGAAAATCTAGGCAACTGGGATTTCATGCGTATTCCCTGGGCAGCCGACAGCTGCATTTGCTCAGTTCTTCTGTATTAGCACATGATTTTTTATCTCTGGGTTTTTCTCTAACTTTTTGTTGTCATTATACTACAACAAAAATTTCAGTGCAGAATGCCAAAAACTTAAGACTCCGTGGTGAATTACATTTATATTAGGGTAGAAGATAAGTGCAGCTAAAGTTGGCATTTTCCTAATAACTAGTGAAGTTGAACATCTTTCCATGTATCTATTGGCCATATTTATGTTTTGGGAGAAGTGTCTGTTCAGGTCCTCTGCTCATTTTTTAATTGGACTGTTTGTTTGTTGTCGTATGAGTTTTTTATGTATTTCAAATAGCCCCTTATCAGAGGTTTTGTTTGCAAATATCCTTTTCCATTAAGTTGGTTCCCTCCTTTTTCTGTTGGTTTACTTGCTTTGTAGAAGCTTTTTTAGTTTGATGTAATTCCATTAATTTTATTTTTGCTTTTACTTCCCTTCGCATGAGTATCTTTGGATTGGTGACTGGATAAAGAGGTTGTTCTACATATATACAATAAAATACTACTTAGCCATAACAAAGGATGAAATATTGCTATTTGCAAAACATGGATGGGTCTTAAGATTATCTTGCTAAGTGAAAATTGAGTTGATGGGAAAGCAAAATAACCATATGATTTCACACACGTGGGTTGCGAGGTCAGACAATTAATTTCACGAACTCATCCAGAAAAAGTGCTACACACCTCATTGCTGATTATCACTACGGTCACTTTCGAAGCACTTCCCTTGGGAAGCTATGCACTGATGCCAGCGCCTGGTTCACCATTCAAAGATATTTTAGAACTCTTTTTCTGGGATGGCCAACAGAGCTGTCATCCTACCCAAGGTTATGATACCTTGCTGAGTTGCTTATACAGTGCTGTCAACCTAAGCACACAGTAGCAAATTTACAAACTTAATTGTCAGATTTTGGGTACAACAACAGCTGACAAATAGGTGAGTTTGCAAATTAATTGTCCAACCTTGTATAAAACAGAAAGGAAAAAACAAACAAAACTGACAAACATGGTTACCGGAGGGAAGGGGGTGAGGATGAAGAGAGTAAAGGGGGTCAAATATACAGTGACAAAGGAGACTAGACTTAGGGTGGTCTTTTCATTTGTAAAATGATAATATAGAATTAAAAAGTACCTTTAATGTTCCTTAAAATAATTACAATCTGTATTTTTAACATGCCTGAATTCCTGTCATTTAGAATTTCATTCATTACTCTTACATTGGGTAAAAAATATCAATCAATAAATAGAATTAATTTCATCACTAATTAGAGTAGTGCAAAAGACCTTAGGAATATGGAAAATGTATGTGAAATATGTCCTGAAATCACCCAGCACAGGAAGATTCTATTATATGTACACAGCTCACTACAATTACTGAAGTTTACTCATGAAGAAATCATAAACTTCAATTTCAACTTTACTGAAGTTTCTTTCCTTAGATCATTTAAAAAGAAACATTTTAGTGAAAAGAGGAACAGTGCTATCACTACTGTCATTTACTTTTTGCTGATCACAAAAGTACAGCTTTTAAAACTGTTGTCTGAAATTGCAAAAATAAAAGCAGTTTCTATTACTTGAGTTTTTAGCTATACAATCTTGCATAATTTTATCTTAGAAACAGACGAAAAAATGTAAAAGTTTGGTATCAAAATGGTTCTCATAGAAGAAGCTATGCTTTCATTTAGGAATGAAATGGCTAATTTAATTACAAGAGATCTTTTTTTTTCTATTTCTGTATTTAAACTCGCACATTAACAGAAAACTCCTGAAAGCATCTCTTGTAATTTTCCAGTTCTGATACAATTCTTTGTTTGTGTGAGCATATCTACTTAGTTTTTAAAAATGAAATGGCCAGGCAGTGTAATGTCAGTGGGTTTGAGTTTGCTTCATATTTGAACAGTAGCTCATTTTCAGAGCATTAGATTACAGTTCTGCCCAGGGGCCCAACCATACATGGCAATTGTTAACATTTAAAGTGAGTCTTCTTACATTAGTAGATGGGGGGAAAAAGTACTGTAATCTCCAAATTAAAAACTGGCATCAGTAGTGTATGTCATCAACTTCTTAATAAATTCATCTAATTGATAGTCAAATTTTTTACTGTGACGAATATATTTATTGGTTGTCTCTATTTTTATAGTACCGATGCTTAATTCACTTGGTCCAAATCTTTTTTTAATTTAACACAAGAATGCTAACTATCAAGGGTCAAGCCAGAATTCCTAGAATTCAGCAAAGAAACAGAAGGAATTTCAACAGTGATACTGATATAGATTCTAGATTAGACTAATTAAAAGAAGGGTGAGAATAACTAAGCTTTAGTGCTGAGGGAGTTGGAAAGGCACAATATAAAAACCTCTTTCATTTTGAATTTTACAGAAGCTCTTGAGTTTGCTTTCAAAACAATACAACCCTGATAGTTAATGTGGCTGGTGGGGTGGAGAGGAATAACAACAAACAAACAAATTTCTGTTTGAGGAATATCTAACACTCATATTTGATGTTAAGAAAAACACTCAAAAATTAAAAGGCAAATCAGGAAGTGTATTGAATTTTGACTTAAAACCAAGTGTTTCCTTTAAATTTACAAATTGCAATTTTCTAAACCCAATATTTCAATCAGTTCTAAAATTCTAGTTCTAAATTGTATGAGATAGTAGTCAATATTAAATTCAGTTACACATCACTGGTGCATTATGTGCTAATGATCACTTAAGTGTTGTGGAATTCTCTATCCCTCTTTCTCTCTCTCTCATTTTATTTTCCTAGACTAAAAAAGACTAGATAAAATACCGAAGTCTGGACTGTAATGATCATTTTAAATGAAGATGCATTTGTTTTAATTTGAAAATTAGTTAAGTAAAAAATGAATTACCTAAAAAACAAATATGCAAATAAAAAATGAATTACCTGAAAATAATAAAATTTATGCTGTGAAGTGAAAAATAATGTTAGTTTACTAAACATGTAAATTCAGAGAAAAAACACATGTGAAATTTAAGTTTTCCTTAGGGTTTTCATAATGACTTTGGATCCTTACTAAACAACTGATTAAATTCCTCGGCCAAAATGCTTACCTAAGACAACTGCCTTGTCTACTAATGTCTGCTCAGTTTTGGTTCTTCTTTCCTGCTTTTAAGTATGAGATGGTATTTTTATTCACACAGTACTCTAATTATTACATTTGTTTCAGCAAGCTCAACTTCTCTGAGCAAGAATGTTCCTCTAAGTCTACCACAGCAGGTACTGACTCATCAAGTTTCTAGAATGCTTAATATTAGTGGCTTAGGCTTGTGTTATCAATAATAGTTTGTCTAATCTTACACAGAATTAATATCATCAAGTTTTAGAGTGTTTCTATTTTATTAGGTACACAGTTATTGATCAAATTGCTATGCAATAGGTATTGTTAGTCTGTGTATAATAACAATAGAGTTCCCATTTTCAAGGCATTCACTCCCTTATGGTCTAAAACACATGCTATTTAATGTCTCTTCTGCAAGTAGAGGATGAAGACAGACAAGGCAGAAGGTGATGAACCTAAATGATGAAGAATTAGGAGTACTATAGTGATGAATTTCCAGGCAAAGAAAATGTGCAAATCCTGAACACATGACATTTCATGTGTTTTAGAGAAACTGAAGTAGGCTCATCATTGTTAAAGGGAAGTGTATATGTAAGGGCATATCACATAGTGATGTAGAAATGATTCAGGAATGTTATTTTTGTGTTGATCTGTCCTGGACAGTTAAAGAGAAATGAATCAGGTGGCTGCTCACGCAAGTGGAATTATCTGAAAAGTATTGTGTCAAACAGGGACTAACCACATATGTATAGAGAGAACAGCTAAACAGTAATAGCACATATCATGCAATCTGCTGTGAAGAAAATGAACAGGATGTTGGAGGATAATAAAGTGGAAGGACCAAATGGAATAGCATTCAAAGAAGTGGGGCAAGTGTGGGAATGGAGAAATAGTTGTAGAGAACACGAGTAACTTTGCTATCAGGTGAAAGAGTGCTTGATACAATCTAGGAACTGCTAGATGTTGCTAGAGAGCTATAGGATGAGTGAGATGGCAAGTAGCATGAGTTGGAATTGGATATAAAGATGGGACTGAAGGAAATAGGACTTTAAAAGTTCTGGGTAAGGAGTTGATATAATTGTAAGTGCAATTATTTGATAAATATATGAAAATATGCTCAAGCTTATTATCTCAGGCTACCAGAGTAAGTACATAAGTGCAGTATTTTGCCTTAAGAAAGTAACAAAAAGACGGTAATTTTTAGTTTATTAAAATTGAAATAAATGTATTCTCAGATCCAGTTAGTGTACATGTAATTGGTAAAGTATTTTGGAGGAAAAATTGGTTGTAGTTATCAAATATATGTTCCTTTTGACCCAGTTTTAAATCTCATGGAAACTAATTTCAAAAACCTGTTGTAGCTTATCTATTTTACCCAATAATATAATTGAGAAAGTTTTTTAAAATGTATTTACATGTGTGAAAATATATAACTAATTTATCTTTACTATTTAGAATATTTCCATATGTAAGGAATATATATATTCATTTTTAAAAGCATGTATATCTGCATGTCTCCAAGTTATATAAATATATCTAAGTAACTATTCACAGTAAAGTTAAAATGTGTCCTACTCCTGTAAATATATCACTGAACTAGTTTCTTCATAATAGCAACCTCACAAAAGCAATGTCAGTGTATTTCTCTATTCATTTATGTTTCTTGTATACTATACAAGTTCACAAACTCATCCTAGAACAAGTGTTGCATACCTCATTGCTGAACATCGCTATAGTCACGTTCGAAATACTCCACTTGGGAAGCTATGCAGTGACGCCAGTGCCTTATTCACCCTTCAAAACAATTTGGAACTCTTTTTCTGGAATGGCCATCAGAGCTGTCATTGTATTAACCTTGATGTCCTGAATGTCATCAAAATATCTTCCTTTCTATATTTCCTTTATCTTGGGTTAAGAAAAAAGTCATTGGGGGCCAGATAAGGTAGTAGAGAGGGTATTCCAATATAGTTATTTGTTTACTGGCTAAATACTCTCTCACAGGCAGTGCTACACAGCTAGCACATTGTTGTGATGCAAGAGCCCTGAGTTGGCGAAAAGTTCAGATCATTTATGTCTAACTTTTTCACTCAGCCTTTTCAGCACTTCCAAATAGTAAACTTGGTTAACCGTTTGTCCAGTTGGTACAAATTCATAATGAACAACCCCTCTGATATCAAAAAATGTTTAGTAACGTTGTTTTGACTCTTGATTTGGACTGACGGAACTTTTTGGTCGTGGAGAATTGGCTAACTTTCATTGTGTACTTTGACGCTTTGTTTCAGGGTTGTATTGGTACACCCATGTTTCATCACCAGTGATAACAGCCCAAAATATCATCTTGCCTCTCCAAAAGGTCTTGGCAAACTTCAACTCGTCTTTGCTTTTGTTTATCAGTAAGCTCCTTCAGGACCATTTATGTACACACCTTTCTCATGCCAAGATTTTCAGCTAAGATTTTCCTATTTTTCTATTGATTTTTACTTGGTCTGCTATGTTTCTCTCAGTCAGCTGACAATTTTAATGCACAATTGATGAAGTTTTGCATTATTTTTATCAATTCTGCTTATTACTGACCACCCTGACCTCTCTTCATCAGTGACACTCTCTGTCCCCTCAGAAAAATTTTTAATCCATTTGTACACTGCTATTTTCTTCAGGACATTATTCCCATAAACTTGGACTAACAAGTCCCTGATATCACTTCTACTTTTGCCAAGTTTAACAAGAAATTTAGTGTTTGTTCATTGCTGTAATTCAAGCTCTGACATAGTCCTGACAGCACACAAAAATATGCAACAACAATAATGAACGCGACTCAGCAAGACACCATACAGGTCAACAGGAAGATAGCTGTGAGACATAGGTATACCAAGGTTATGAGACCTTACCAAGTTGTTTGTACAGCGCTGACAACGTGGTGCATGGTGGCAAGTTCACAAACTTAATTGTGAGACCTCATATTTATTTTTTCTTGTGTTTTTAAACTTCCATTAGACAGAGTTTACAATATAATATGTATTTTTTTACAGATATGAAAACATCAGATTAGGGAAATGGGAATTGACTGAATGCTTTATAAAACTTAAGGATTCTTTGGATGGAATCCAGAAGATACTGACACTTGAATAGATGAAAGGCAGAACTTTTTGTTACCTACAGCTTCAAATTACAGAAGGCTGCCAGGCAGGGCCACACAGAATTTGGACTTGGGAACAGGGTAAAAGCAAGCTAGAGTTGTAGAAAGTGGCTTATATGTAATAAGTTGGGTGGTTAGCAAAGTTTTCTGAGCTTCATGTTAACATCACTAATTTGAATAATTTTGTAGGATCCTGGGGATAGGGCTGTTTCTGCTTGTCTGATATTTGGCCATAGGGCAATTGAAGTGGTGAATAATGACTTCCAGAGTATAAGAGCCTGATAAGGGGAGTGTTTGGGCAACTGGATTTAGCTGCTCAAAAAGGGGAAACTAACTGACCTCTAACCAAGGCCTCCCAACTGGGTCAAAACATTATTTAAAATACAGCTATCTGAACTAAACAGAAAACATAAGAATAATGTTATTTGTTGAATTTAATTCAAGTGCCAACCATCGATTTCTGAGAAAATGACAATCTATTTGCTGTTTCTCCTTTTGGTATCTGCTCTGAGTGATGCATGTAACCTACAAGCAACTCTAGGGAAGGTTCTGTGGTAATATCGAGTCATCACTCATTAGTAAACACTGTAATTATTAAGCCTAAAGGAATTATGTCCAGTTGTCTTATGGCTTGTCCTGAAATTTTACAGAAGCATGGAAGAACAAAACATTTGACACTTGAATAGATGTGTCAGTATGGATTGATTCAATGGGGAAAGTAAATTATAAAATTGGATAAAACACCAACTGGAGGCTAGAGGAACAAAGGGTGGGCTTTCATTCTCCCTCTGATTGTTGCACTTATTCTCTCTTACCAAATGCACTATTTCTGAAGGAAAGAATTTAGAAGTTTACTAAATATCCTCCATAAAGGAAATTTTATTTATAGATGAGATTAGTCATGTTTCCGGCACTGTCACTCAAGCCATGTGTATTTTTTTGCAATAATACATATTGTTTGTAAGAACTTTATAGGTAACAAATCTTTATGTGCATATTTATGGAATAAATCAGCATAAAAAATGAATTAGAATTGAGTGTGACATACAGAAGACAGGGTAATATGCTAAATAAACTAACCATAAAAAGTCAGTAAGCAAACATCTTACACAGAGGGACTTTCTACAGGAAAAATGAACTAACTTCTTTATCCAATGAACTGCAAGGAAAAAAAATAAGTAAATGGTAAAAAAATCTATATTAATGTATTTATAAGATATATGTTAATCATAATGTGTGAAATTATTTAGATCCTATTTAAACAAACTATAAAACCAAAAGACTTTCTTTGAAATTGGACACTTAAGTACACATTTGATGATATTAAACATTGAGAGAGAGAGAGGGAGAAGGAGAGGGATAGAGAAAGAGCGCACACGCCATTGTTTTGTGGTCATATTGGAAAAAAGTTCTTACCTTTTGGTGAGATAAACTGAAATATTTGAAGATTAAGTAGTAGTGATATGTAAGAATTGCTTCACATTATGGGTACAGATGTGGTAGAAGTGGGTCAGGATTGGCCTTTGAGTTGATAGTTACTGTGTCTGAGGTATGGAGTTTCATTATATTTACATGATACATACATTTGAAATAATGAAAGTCTTTATTGTATTTGGGCTATAAAAGATCAGCATTGATGAGTAAATTAATTTGTCAGTGTTGTAGGAGGAACAGGTGGCTAATAGAGCAATGATAAAATAAACCATAGATGCCTAGTTAGAAGCTGGCCCCAAACCTGAAATGTTGGGACTCTAAATGAGAAGTGAAATTTACTCCTTAAAGAAAATTTCACAACTTGTTTATCTTTAGAAGCTTAAATGCAAATATCCATCATGTAGTTTTCTTTTTAAGGACTTGAGCAGAATCACTACTTACCTAAGAACTCAACAAGTATATCAGAGATATTAGGATAATTACTACCACCTATGACATTACATAGCTTTTTGCACAGTCCTGAAGTTTATGGTAATGTTTGATTAGGCTCTTCAGATGTTAGCTACATATGCTGACTTGGTATTGCTATTCTTATGTGATTTTTAAATTTTTAAATAATGGTATTAAAATCATGTAAAGGCAAGAAATAGTAGTTTATACAAAACAACTTTACTTTAAAAAAATAAATAAATAAAATTGTTCCAATTAAGATTGCAATTTTGGTCTAGCATGTCAACAACTAAAAGTTAATGTGTTTCACTGCTACAGCTACTCATAGTGTTTTGAAAGACTTCTGACAGCCTTCATTGTTATCTGCACACACTAGCAGCATGATGCTTTGCCTGGTGTCCTTAAATTTGCAGAGTCAAAAATAGTGTTGGCCCTCTTTAGTAAAAACCAATACTTTTATTTATCCTCCTCTAACTGCAGTTTTTTAATCCATGGCTCTGTCTAACTGTGTTGGAGGTCCTTGATAACTTATATTTATAAATTGAAACTTTGAAACTTTTCAAAGCTTTATATTCAAAGTAACATGAGAATTTGTAGTAGTGAAATAACGTTAGGTTTTAGTTGTTGACGTACTAGACCAGAATTTTATTCTTAATTGAAACAATTTCATATATTTAATTTTTAAAATAAAGTTGTTTTTTATAAATACCCTAACTGCTGTTTCTGGCCTTTACATTATTATTTTAGAATTGTCAATTTAAAATTCTAAAACTTTTAAACTTTTGAATCTTTATTACAATACCATATTCACATTCCTTTTTATATTAGCAAAAATATAAGCTTATGATTAATTTTTAGAAGTTAAGATAATCTATTTCAAATAAGAGTGAAATGATCAGTTGCCATTGGGTGGAACAGTTAGAATAAATTATTGTTACTTGGGATAGGTATAAAATTGTAACGTCAGTAACCAGAAATTTCAAAGCAAAATGTTTTTCTTTTTCATCACATTTATGTACTATATCATGACTTCAATTTTATAAATGTGCTAATGAGTTAAATTTATTGAACTACAGACACCTTAAAATCTTGATCTGAAAATATGCAGTGATTTGTGTTTCCCAGAAACTCATATCCTAAAATTATGATCACTTTTATTTTAGTTTTTTCTTTGTATTAACCTAACATTTAATTTTTACACTGTTATGTATGCTTATATGTACTTTCCCTGTATTTTTTATTTAATTGTCACTACATTCCTATTAAGGAGTTATTAAATTATGTTCAGTTTTGCAGAAGAGGAAACTGACAAACAGGTCACTATGAGGAACAGGATACTGTCACAAAGTAAAATGTGGCAGGGCCAGGACTCACACTAGATTACCTAGCTTTGGCACCTGTTGTCTGCTTTAAAGCACCTATGCATTTTAGAATAATTGCTAAAATATGTAAGTATTGAAGATATATCATTTAGGATTTAGGCTATTACAGAATTGTTAATTATTAGTAAGTGTCAGTCTATACTGGTTAGACTCAGCAGAGTATAGAAGTCACAAGACATTTATGATATGCCTAGTTACTGATATGTTTGTACTTTCTCTAAGATAGAAAATGGAGATTAATATAGAATATATCCAAAAAATAAGTGTGGGGATGGTCGACAGGAGGAATGGGACTCAAAACTCCATGAGTAGAGAGAAAATAGAGAGGAGCACTGGAAGGAGAAAACTCCCCGAGGTTTCTCCAGTCCTCTGCTTTTATTATCCAGGAATGGCAGACAATAAAAGTGAGTAAGTGAGTTCTGTTTTTAATCATTAGCAACTTGTTGTGTACCCCTAGGGAGAAACTTGCCTTGGGACTTGAGTTTTAGCAAGTAGGCCCTGGGTTGGGACCTGAGTTCATTAACATCTTGTGTTGTACCCTTAGGGAAAATCTTGCCTTGGGACCTGAGTTCTAGCACATAGGGGCTGGGACTGTTTGCAGTCTATTGCCAATCCTGACCACATCCACAAACCTCAAGGCTTTGGCCTCAAGGGCTCTTGGATGCTTATTCTAACCCAGTACTACAAATAAACAGCCTTATAAACAATATGAATTCTCTAATTACTGCACTAAGTAATACATTAGCTTTTAAAGAGTAGTTCTTAAAAGTGTGCTTTATGAGTCCTCCAGAGTTCCCAAAACCATTTCAGGGGATTACAAGGTCAAAATCATTTTTGTAACGATCTCGATACTATTTGCCTTTTATATTGTGTTGGCATTTGACAATTAAGATGGTGGGTAAAACTTTTGGTTTCTTAACACTAATCAAGGCAATAGAATGATACTGTATTAATAGTCATTGTTTTCTTCACTGCCACCCACTGCAGTCAATTAAAAAAAAAAAAAACAATTAAAAAGGAAAACATACATCAACAAAAATTCCACATAAGAGATACTCTTGATGAAGTAACAAATTATTAATTTAATTAAATATTGAGGCTTGTGTGTACATCAATTTAATTTTCTATGGGATAAATTGGGACTACTATTAAAGCTTTTTTGTTGTAATAGTGAGTGAGGATTGTTTCAAAAAAGCATGTACTTGTAGGTGGTAGATTTATGAGCTGAATTAGCTTATATTTCATGGAACACTGTTTTTCTTAAAAAACCGACAGACAAATTATGCTTATTTAAACTGTGGCATTGGGCAGATATATTTTCTTATATGAATAAAGGAGAGACTTGCTCTTCGAGAAAACAACTGGTGGTGTTTGTTGCCAGTAATAAAATTAAAGCTTTCAAGCAGAATTTAGAAAATATTTTATCTGCCATAGAGTTGACTACTCCTAATATTTAAAGACTTTAGGGATGAGATAGATGGTGATACTAAAGAATTTGATGTTTTGATAAGGTATAATGAAATGTATCAACATTTGGAAGAAATGATCAGTGAATTTTTATAGCCAGTATATGATGTTACGTAATCATGCATAAGTGAAAAATCCACTCAAATGCAAATTGGGTCAAAGGGCAAGAGTATATATGAAAAGTTCATTGTAAGGTTATTCGATATCACATTGCAACTAAGTTTTAAGAATCTCCCACTCCTTGAGTTTGGGTAGAATACCAAAAAACATCCACCATTATATCTGAAAAGGTTATTTGAAATACCTCTCCATTTTCTAACTGTATATTGGTTTGAACCGTGTTTTGTTCACAGTTCAAAAAACCAACATATCACAACAAACTGAGTGTGGAAATAGATATAAGGACCCAACTATTGTCCTATTGAGCTACATATTAATATTTGAAAATATTTAAAGCAGTGCCTCTCCTTTGAATACTTTTGTTTTGAAAAATAGATATTTCATAAAATTTTATATGTAATAGATTTATCACTTTAAAATTAATTAGTACATTTTTAAAGCTCTGTGTCTTTGTTTCTATGTGGTAAATATCTATAGTTGTAAATCACATAAATAAAAGTTTTTTTCCTCAATATGTTTTATTACTCTTGAGTTTTAAATTTTTTTTAAAGTTTGATAACCAGTGATTAAATACAGTTCCACAATAATTATATAGTCAGCTAATTCATTTGAGCTGACTATATAATTATTGTGGAACTTAATAAGGATCAGTAGTTTTTAAAACAATTGTAATTGAAGTTTTTCCTGAAATAAAATAGCAGGGGGTTGGGTATTCTAAAGGTAGGATAACGAACCATATGAAGGTTCTGCCACATTATCAATATCAGTATCAACCAATATATCAATTGATATCTTGAGCAATAACAGAAAATTGTGTCATAAGTAGATCAAAACAAATGTCATTTTAAATGTCTGTTTGCCGTACTATAATACCATCAACTATTGTTTTTGCTACATGTATTTTTAGTTTAAAATATTTCTCCTTATCATACTGTCACTGGCCTGAAGATATTTGTCATAGCACCAAATTTATTCTGCATGTATCCAGTATTAGTATCTAAATATTTGAGCTGACCATATATGTTGAATATCTGAGATTTTAAATGCCAACTCATAACGTCTTTCTGGCTGCCTAGTGTGACTGCTATTTCCTGGTTCTAGATAAATGTGGACTATCTAGTGTTAAGAGATGAAGAACATCAAGATTAAGGAATGTGTTTTCAATAGTATTTACATCAAACTATCATAATTTATATTAATTTCTGAATAAAAATATGAGTATGATTTGGCATGGCCAGATTAAGAAAAACTTTAACAGGGCATTTTAACAAATATTTATATTTGCAATATATTTGCAATATAAATATTTCCTCTTTTAAAAATGTATTTAACATAAACTTAATAGTAAGGAGGTAAACTAAATTTTTATTTTAAGTAACAGGATAGGAAAGTAGATCAACTTACAATGGACTTTGGTAGTAAAGGCAGAGTCAGTGTGATAAGAATGTTAGGCATTCTTTTTCCAGCTCTTTTGTAATTTCTGTAATTTTTCAGATCAAAGGCTTTTCTCCTTCAAACCTGCAGCTTTGTTGGAAAACATGGTACATGGTTTAAAATTGAAATATTAAATAAATCATTCATCAATAAGTGTTATTCCTCCATTACAGTCTTCAGTTTCAAAAATTTTAATAATTATAACTGTCTTCATAAGATATTCTAAAGGCTGCTTTCTTTTGTGTTGCTCGTTGATGATTTCCAGTTTTATTGAGATATGATTGACCTATAGCACTGTATAAGTTTAAGGTATTCAACATAATGACTTATATATGTTGTGAAATGATTATCACACAGTATGTTTAGTTAACAACATCACCATGTAGACACACACACACATAAAAAGAGAGAAATGTTTTTTTCCTTGTTATTAGAATTCTTAGGATAAGCTCTCTTAGCAACTTCCATATATCTCATACAGCTGTGTTATCTGTAGTCAGCGTTACATCCCTAGTACTTATGTATCTTCTACCTGGAAGATAAATAACTGTACCTTTTTACCACCTTCTTCCAATTTCCCCTCAGCCTCCTTTCTAACTCTGGTAGTCACAAATCTGATCAGTTTTACTGAGGTTTTGTTTTGTTTTGTTTTGTTTTGCTATTTTTTTTAATTCCACGTAGAAATGAGACCATACAGTATTTGTTTCTCTGACTTATTTCACTTAGCACAGTGCCCCCAAGATCCATTAATATTGTTGCAAATGGCAAGCTTTCCTTCTTTTTTAGGTGTGTATTCCATTGTGTGTGTGTGTGTGTGTGTGTGTGTGTGTTACATCTTGTTTATCCATTCATCCATCAATGAACACTTGTTTCCTCGGATTGGATATTGTAAATAATCCTGCTATGAATATGGGGGTACAGATATCTCTGATAGTGGTTTTTTATTAAATTCATTGGGTCTATTGTTGGCTCACATGGTAGTTCTGTTTTTTTGTGTGTGTTTTTTGTTTTATTTTGGTTTGTTTGTTTGTTTGTTTTGTTTTTTTTTTTTTTTTTTTGCTTTTTGGAGGAATCTCTGTACTATTTTCCATAATGGCTGTACCAATTTACAATCCTAACAGTGCAAAAGGATTTCCTTTTCTCCACATCCCCAGCAGCACTTGTTAACTCTTGTTTTTTTGATGTTGGCTATTCTACCAGGTATGAGGTGATATCTCATTGTGGTTTTAAATTTCATTTCCCTGATGACTAGTAATGTTGAGTATCTTTTCAGGTACCTGTTGGCCGTTTGTGTATCTTCTTTAGGAGGAAAAAATGTCTATTTAGGTCCTTTGCCCATTTTTAATTTTGATTATTTGTTTTTGCTTTTTTTGCTATTGAGTTGTATGAGTTCTTTATATATTTTGCATGTTAACCCGTTATCAGATACATAGTTCACAAATATTTTTTCCATTCCATAGTTTGTATTAATTTTGTTAACAGTTTCTTTTGTAGTGCTAATGTGTTTTAGTTAGACATCACCCATTTGTTTATTTTTAATCTGTTGCTTGTGGTTTAGGTGTCTTATCCTAGAGGCTGCTTTCTTAATGTTTGTATTGGTTACCTTTGTTTCATTGGAAACCTTATACTACATAATGCAACAATACAAATAGAGTTATAGATGCTGACAAGAGTGATATGTAAATGCTTTCTTTTTTGCATGTTTGTTTTTATTTAAAGAAATATTTATAAAAAGGTGCTATCTACTTTGTTTTGGTAGGTAGTAAGACTTTACAAATTATAGCAGTACTCAACAGAGATGATGAGATGCCGGCAAGAGTGTTTTATTAATTCTTTTTTTGCAGGTTCTTTTAAAAATATTTTAATACTTGTAAAAAAGATTCTATTTCAATTTTTGGAAAGTAAGATTAATTTATATTTCATAAATTGTATGCAGATTCCTATGTGGGCAGCTAAATTATGCAGCACATCTTTCTAATTTATTGTAGGGCCTTGCTGGCCTGCTCTATAACCTAACTCTATTGCTTTACAGCAAATGAAGAGTTACTGTTATTTATCTATTGCTCAAACTCCACTCTCACACTCTTTCTTCTTAATATAAACATATGAAAAATCTATAATAATTCTTATCATAGTCAAGTAAATACTCTATTACTTTGTAAAGAAAATGAATCATATTCAACTTGTTTAATTCTTAAGATGTTTTTATTATTAGTGGAAATCGGGCTATCATTTAAGCATTCTATTAACAGCAGTTTTTCAGATAAAATGATAAAATTTTGGAAGCATGCTTTTTAAAAGAAAAAGATTCATTTAACAATAGCACACAATCACTGGCATTGTAAGAATTTCTATTACTTTGTCAGTCAGGTTTTCTAATGACATGTACAAGGATTACAGTAAGATGAAATAAAAGCTGTATTTTAGCTCTAATATAAATATTGCTGCAATGTTATTAAAGACAAGTTTTTCATCGAGGTATATGTAGGCCTTTCACCTTTTTCTATGAACACTGTATCAATTCAATGAATTTTGTTTTAATGAAATAGTTATGCAAAATAAAATGTATAGGATAATGGATACATAAAACAGATGGTCCTGCTTGTCTTTTATATTTAATATCTTCAAATGGCTTCATGCACTATCAATCCATTTAAAGCACAGAGAGGGGTAACCATTAAACAGTTTTCCATTCTTCTTCACTAATGATACTTAAAGACATTTAATAACATTTGCTAATTGTGTAATGCCAATCCTTCAAAAATAATGTATCAGTAGGGAGTATTTCTGCTTCATTCCTTTTGTTTCCAGACAGCATCTAATGAGCTGGAATGATCATAATTGGCAGAGTACAATGCATTGAAAAACATGTTGCTAAGGGAATTCTTTAAATGTCAAAAAATTTACCTTCTGCCTGGAAAATCAAGTAAGTCAATGGAATTTGTATTAAAGTTGAAATAATTACAATTTATGTAATTCTGCTTTTGTCACTTTGTACAAAGCATAATAGACTTGTAAGGATAATAAAAGTTTACATTATACTATTTGTGTTATGTCCAGTGATCAAAGTGATTGATATTTTGTCAGACAAAACAACATTCATCATTTATAAAATTGAAACCAAGAAAATTTCTAATAACGTAGACTTTGTTTCATGAATAAAATGACCAATAATAACATAAAATAATTGAGGATATCAGAGTTGCCTTTAAATAATCAATACTAAATATTGATTATAAATTACTTTGTATCTGTTCTGTATTGTTTTAGTTAAAAATCACAATCAAACCTGGAGATGAGAAAGAAAAAAAAAATCACAATCAAATCTTTGTGATTGACATTTTAAGTACCTTTTCTCAAAATGTTCCTATGATTAACCTATTTACACATAATAAAAATTGATTTAATGATAATTTATATTAGTAAAATAGTTAAAATGTTTTTTGGTGAAAGCATGTGTACAAAATTACAACTTTCTCTTTTTGAAAGTTATTTTGTCAATTGTTAAGGCATATCAAGTACTTATTACGTTTGCAAGTTATAGTAGCACCAAATAAGGTCCTAAGCACTTCTTAAATACCCTTCTCTTCTTATTTTAAGATATCTCTCATTAACAAATTTAAAAGGAAGATACCTTTGTTTTGCTAAAAATATCAGTGTTGATTTCCCAACCCACGCAACGATCAGTAGATAGCTACATTGGTATAATTAACCTAAATATGTAAAACTAATTCTAATCATCCCTAGATTAATTATTACAATTTAGACTCTGTATGGAGAGTACATGAGACTCCTGTTTTCCTGTTTAGAGGGAAACTGACAGCAGTTGGGTCATTTGAACATATACCTAAAGTAAGTTAATCAGGTTTTGATAGTCCCACATATGGTAGACTGTGGGAGCCTCCTACGGACTAACCCTATAATAGTTAACTATAAGCAATGACGTATATAAAATAACTACTTGAGGATTTTAAAGAATAAGTATACGCAGGAAGATAGTAAAGTGTGAAAACTTGGAGATGCTACCAACATAGGGTGGATTTTTTATTTTTTTGCTTATGTTGGGCAGTAGTGCAGTGTGACTCCATGGACCGCTTAAAATCTGATGGACAGTATGCCCCCTTTCTTCATAGAGAATCCAGGAAGATGAGTCGGACAAACACATTTGACTGCCTAAGAGTCAGAGGAAGTCTCGGGAGAGAAAGAACCAGAGAAGGAGCTCTGAGAGAATTTTTGTTTGACGCTTACACATCTCCCCTCCCCAACCCTGTATTAAAGCAGTTGGTGAAGTGTGAGACTGCTTCAGAGTTGGAGATAGTCTAGCAAAGAGAACCATTCCTAGACGCCCTCAAACAGGTCTGCCAGTTCTTTGTTTTCCCTTTGCAGCAGGCTATAAAATAGCTACCTCCCCCACCCCCACCCCCAAAATAAATATCCACATCAAATTTTTGAAAACTGGGAAAATACCTCACATGGCAAAATGTATGACTAATTAAAGATTTTGAGAGGAGGAATTTATTAGGGTTATCTAGTGAGCGTGGGGTAAAATTGCATATATCTTTTATGAGGACCTGGAGATCATCATGCTAAGCCAAGTAAGCCAGATAGAAAAAAACCAAGAACCGTATGACTTCACTCATACGTGGAACATAAAACTGAAAGTAGCAAAGAAACAAAAACCCATGGACATAGTCAATAGTTTAGTGGTCCCTGAGGGTAAGGCGGGAGGGGTGGGAGAGGGGGGAGGAGTGGGAGAGGAGGGAGGGGGAGTCACATATATGTTGATGGAAAGAGAACTGACACTGGGTGGTGAACACATAATGCAACACAGAGGATGCACTGTAGAATTGTATACCTGGAACCTATGTAATTCTTGTCAACCAATGTCACCCCAGTAAATCTAACAATAAAAATAAAAACACTGTGACAATAAATCATCCTATGAAACGTTTTTTAAAAAGGCAATAGTATTTAATTAAAGAGAAAAATGAACCTGAAGATATGATTTATCCCCACAGTGATTACAGTGATTAGAAAAAAAATCAAGCATTATATTAAAAAGCAACCTGCACACACAAACATAAAAAGTAATAAAAAATAAAATAAATTAAATACATTTAAAATTAGGAGAGGTAGACTTTTGAGAGAGACCAGAAAAAGAGAGTGATGTGAAAATGGAGATGGAGATTAGAGTGATGTAGTCTCAAGCAACCAATGCGGCCAGCCCCTGAAATTGGAAGATGCTAGGGACAGAATCTCCCCTAGAGTCTGCCAACACCTTAATTTTTACATTCAGGCCTTGAGAACTGTGAGAGACTGAATTACTATTGTTTTAAGCCACCAGTTATGAGTAGCAATTTGATACTGCACCCACAGGAAACGAATACACTCCTTCTTTAGATGACAGAGTAACTTGGAGAGCAAATGTCCCACTTCACTATAGAGTATACTTATGTCATTTTATGTTTAACAGACAGGTTTCATTACAATATTATATTAAAAAATGACCAAACAATGTCAATACCATTTTAAAAATATATGCAATTATAGTATTTAGAAAGCTGAAGGTATAAAATACAAAGAAAATATTGGTATCTTTAATTCCATAGTCAATAACTGCCTATTTTTTCAAGACTTTTGGGGGTTATTTAAAATGAAAATAAATTTAAAGATAGAATATTTTATTTGGAAAATAAAAAAGGACTACCATTCAAAAATTATAATCAATAGTTTAGTGAACAGCATTCTAGATATTTTTCTATAAATAATAGAAATTTATATAAATTAGATATAAGATGCAATTTGGCAACCATATTTAATGGAAATTTTTCCATAAAGGCTGTGTCTGATTCATGTTACTTAATAGATGTATGTCATTCTTTTTATTTTCTAGATCATTTTTTTGGTATCAATATATATCATTTATCAACATATTATAGAGTTTTTAATTTTTTTTAATCTTTATTAAATGTCCTGGGGTAATACAGGTTAGTAAAATAAAATAGATTTCAAGTGTATATTTCTATAACACATCATCTATGTATTGATTTATTTTTTAGAGTGTTTCCAAGATTCTGCTCTAAAGTAGTGCTGTAGCATACATCTTTACATATAAAATATTGAGGCTCCAATACTTTACTTGTAGCCAAAGAAAATATGGGGACTAGTCTAGGCAACAGAAAATTCAAGTAGATTCAGACACTACAAGTTACCCGGTGTTCAGGAGTGTCCCTATGTTGCTCTGGCAGATAATGACGATGATCATGAAGTAAACTCACGTAAGTCATTCTCTAGGTTCTGTAAGTACTTGAGGAGTGTAATTATAGAAAAAGACTGGAGTTCCTTTTAAAATGGCAATTTGGAAAGCAATCCCTTGTAATTTCTTAATCAAAGGAAATTATTCTAACTTTTTGGGATATATTAAGTGTTTTTTGTTTGTTCATTTGTTTGTTTTTATTACTGGCTGGTGGAGGTGGAATGTAGAGATGTTTCCAGTGCTGGAATAACTATGTAGCGTTTGGTACAGAATGGCAGTTAGGCAACGCAGAAGTGACGCTTCTGGTGGGTGGCATTGTCAGTTGGATGTCATGCTGATGGAAATTTTATAGTGTTGGGGGTAGTAACTGGACTTGTTCTATATTTACTTCTCTTTTTACTCTGATGCTATAGGTCTTCGTGTTTTTTTGTTTGTTTGTTTGTTTGTTTTACTTTCTAAGAACTTTACTCAACTTTAGCTTTCTTTTTTGCTGATTTTTTTTTCCATTTTGACCCTATTGAATTATTTTCCAAAAGCTCTTTTTAGGTGAATATATTCTTTGCTCTTTGTAAACTTAGCAAAACCAAAGCTCTGAATATTCTGTTTTGTTTTCCGATGTAATATGTTTATTCTGCAGCTTTAAAACACACATATTTTTAGGAAGTTGACAGAGATGAATACAGAGTGGCCCAAAAGTAGGTATACAGTTCAAGCAATGAATTTCATCACAACAGACTGAAATTTGTGTGATACTGTGTGTCACAGAGTACAGGACAGGTTTGAGGAATGTTGCAACGTTGATGGAAGACATTTAGAGCACTTACAAGATTAAACATTGTTAAATAAATGTAAATGTAATAACAATATAATAAAATGAAAATAAACTATATTATATGCCTGCTTTTGGGCCAGCCTGTATGTAGTTGATAGAGTAGAAATCCAAACATTTTGAGTTTCACTTCCTCCCCTGATTCAAGAGTTAAATTCTCCAGTTGAAATGCTAAATGATATATGATATAATATTCTAGTTCTGACTCTTTGTGAAGAACCTTGGTTGAAGAGTGATGAAGAAAAATGAAGAAAGAGAAAACTAACTTTTATTTTCATTCTGCAGATGTCTTTTACAAACTGAACAGATACATATAATTTAAAGTTTAATATTTTTGGCTGTGGATTTTAAAATGTAATTACTTCTTTTCTCTGTTTTCCCTAAGAATTGTTTTCACAATTCACATTTTCTTCAATACAACATGGTTTATATTAACCTTAAGGGCAGCAGGATGGAATTGTTACAGGTTTTGTAATTAGCTGTGGTTGTAAAAGTCAGATATTCAGAAAGCAGAATTCTCTGTCAGAGTGAACATCCGATGAAAGTAAAATGCACTCGGAGAATAAATCTGTTGCTGTAGCAACCAGTCTTAATTTTCTATCGAAAGAGGAAAAACAAACAGAAATGCCTCAAATTTCAATATAAAATAATAGCTACTCCATATGAAATTATGGGTAAATTCTTTAAATTCAACATTTTAACCAATAATAAGTGACAGCAACTGTTATATTTTTATATTAACTTATCAGAAATAGGACATAGAAAATAACTTCTAAGCCTCCAAAAGTATACATTTGGGAGCAAAAGAAATTTACTTTTGGCAACTGGTTTATTTTGTTTTAATTTCTTTAAAATGTATTGGAAAATATCATGAAAGAAATTTCCTCTGAGAATATCTGTGGCTTTTCAGGAAGTTCAGAAACAATCTCCACTGATGTAGTAGATTGATACATTTTCTTCTACATCAAAAGACATTTCAAAAGCATCTTCTTGAGGTTTGAAGAAAAACAGACCTTTCTTGAGTTATAGACAAGGTTTCTGGCTTTTAGTAACCCAACAAATCTAAGAAACAGGTTGTTCATAAAAACAAATAAAGACATTAAAAGAGCAGAATAACATGTGATACAAATACAAAGACAGTAATATGAGCTTTATGTCAAAGTATGTCTTAGAGGACCAGAAAGGCACAGACCTAGAAGAAAGTGCCAGGGGAACCACTATGTGAAGTCTTCCTTTCAGGCAAGATTGGCTGAGAGGTATTTGGTGTTTCTCTTCAGATTAAACTAGGAAATGTCCAGAATGATATGAAAATTTTGGATATGTCTAGTGAAAAAGTAATAGCCTGGTGGAAGGAGAAAATAGGTGTTTCCAAACATAATATGGTTTGGCAAAAGCTTCAAAGTGAGAACGGAAAATTATCTAGATGGATATGTGAACAAGTATATTTGTAAAACTTGAGACACTAGACAAGATGGGGATCAATCACAGTAGTCCTTCAGTTGAAAGCTCAATAATGGATGATTGGGAATCTAAGAAAGTACCCTTTTTTTTTTTAGTTTTTGTTTTTTTTTAGAAAAATAGGCACCTTTAGTTTTCCAAGTATCTTACTAGAAATTATGGTATTGCTATATATATATATCACTATTAATCTGACATCGATTTGAAAATTCACAAGTAATTAAAGACTTTTAAATGGCTGTGGCAGAGTTTTAGTAATGGGGAAAATTCATAAAAATTGCCACAATGTGTGTGTGTTTATTATTTCCTGTTATCACTGCCTCGGTATCTTTTAGCTAGGGAATCCTGACAGAATAATATTTAATTTTTTATTGTAATGCATTTTTGTATGTGAAACTTAGTAACTTATGAAAATAGGGAACTATATTGCATATGAAAAAATTGGACATTTTAGAGATGTGTATCCACTTCTTTTTAATGCACATGCATGTTTTATCTATAATGGCTGTCACCATTAGCACTGCTGGATGTCAGCCTGTTTCTCTTCATGTTAAAATATGCCCACCTGCTGTTGTAATTGGAATTTACTTAGAACTGGAATGCTTGTCCTTCTCCATATTTGATTTGTAGAATCTATCATTTTTATTCATCATATTTATTGGTGTGAACATTGAAGAGAAGTCTCATAGCTCTGAACGAAAAGTGAGAGTTTTCAATCCAGGAGTGAGGTTACGTGTTGATTGCCTAAGGCAGCATAACCTAGATAGAGGTGGAGCCCCCCGAAAAGGGATGAGGTCACTGGGTAGATGATCATAGAATAAAACCTCTATATTGAGGGAGCAGAGCCATTTCTAAATTGGTTTGGCTCATCTCTCCTGATAATTCCTGATGCTTTTTATGTGATGAAATGATTGAGACAATTTGAGGCTTTTGAAATTGTTTCAATGTGGAAATAAATGTAGCCTACATAAGCTTTTCTCAGAACATCCATATTTGTGTTTATGAAATCAAAAACTTGTAAGTTCCTGTGAATGTCCTGGTCCATGCTTTCCCTGTTTTTTTGCTTATTTAGAAGAGTTGTGACTATTAAGCAATATCTTACTCAAGGTTATAAAGTCATGAAGTAAAAGTCACATAATGTGTATTTTGTATATTAAATTTAATATTAATTGGTTAATTTTTCCGAATATTTCCTCTTAGTGCTAATATAAAGGTTGTCTAATACTGAAAAATGCTGTTCCATATATTTTCCCTCTTTTTAAAAGTTGAAGTGGGACAGTAAATCCATTGCTATTACTCCATCATATCCAGCAGCTAAGTTCCATTACTGAGTCCATAATGCTAATACCTTGAATGTTCCCAGATTTTTATCTCTAGACTTGTCATATATACATCAGTCCCCCAATTTATTTGATAAGCTCTAATGGATTTGTAGTCTAATAGTAATGTGAGTTCTTTTTAAGTTCTTCCTATCAACATAAAAGCAAATAAAAAGATTAGGGATTAATAATGGTAGCGGTTCTTTTAGGATCATGCAAGGAAGAAAAGCGCTGTGCGTTTTAACAATGTTCGGGAAGGTTCAGAGACTTGATTCTTAAACTTATCTGAGTTTTCAATTTGAAAAATAAGACTTAAAACAGCTTGATCAGGCATTCTCATGTTAAGTGGCACACATTTTATTTTCTGGTTGCACTTAAATTATAAAATAAAAAATTGAATTATTAATGTGCATTCTAATTAAAGAATTGAAAGAAAAATATTATAGCTAAGCTTATTTTAAAACACATCTATGATGTTATCTCTGCTTGAATAAAGGTTATGAAACAAAATGAAAATTGATTTCTAATTATGACATTAAGTGTGCAGGTTCAGGCACTAATATGAAATTCTTGTGTTAATTTTTTAACGAATGCCAGTGAATTAACTGAATTCACACAAACTACTTTAAGAATAAAAATTGCTTATACAGAGATTTAGCAACTAAGTCCCTAACCTAAGAAAACTGTAATCTATAGTTCCTCATAAAACAATTCAATATATACTTATTGAATGCCTACTATGTGTAAAACTCTCAAACAATAGATGAATAATGGGGTCTTGGGTATTGCCATTAATGAGTTTATAATTATTAAGAAGAGATAACAATGTATATGCATAATGTAATAAATAATAATACAAGAAACAAAGGAGAAACACCAAGTTCTTAGATACTATCATATTTTACTGATGTGTTAAGAAATGATATCACCTTAAAGATGGGATAGCAAGAAAAAGTGAAATGTCAAGTAAAATACTGATAGAGTGCTGAAGTGAGAAGTCCTTGAATAGATGTTGAAGAGAAATAAAGCTTATTCTGGGATCAAAGAATTGCATAATTTGATTTAAAAATAAAGTAAGAAAGAAGTGGACAAACAAAATACTTAAGTTAGGGTAATCATCTGTAGCATCCTGAATGTTAGATAACTGTATCTTGAAATGAAATTAAATCATACCTGTACATCTCCCTACAGGCATTGAGCTGTTAGGAACTAGATATTAAACAAAAATAATGATCAAAATACCACCTTTATTTCCAGTAATCAAGACTGGGATGTAGACTAGGTTTATGGCGCAAATTGTCTCTTTTGTCACGAAGTATTCTCTATGAATATACCTAAAAATCTGAGTCATATGAGCTAATGAAGAGTGAGTTGGCTGTAGGGAAGGTTACTTAGAGGCAAATTCAAGTATTACAGAAAAGGTGACATAAGAGCATACCATTTGGCTCATGTATATATGACTGTTAACGTATATGGATATGACTTTTAAGATGTGATTCTTAACACATTTGTTAAATAGCCTAAATTTTGTGAATCTTCAAGCATACTCAATTTTATAAGCCCTTTTTTAAAAATTAGGTCATTATGTAGTGACATGTTAAAAAAGTCTCTGATGCTTAACCTTCATTAGCTTCAAAGGAAATCCTCTCTGTCACAGTGTAAAGTTGCCATGGTCTGGATGATTTTTAAAGTGTGATTCTCTAAAAGTTATTTGTATATTCTGTTTTGACATGGATAATTTTTTGCATTTGATCTAGTTAAATATTTTTCTCATTAAAAGTCACCCTTTTTCCTCATTTTTTCCCCTTTTCCATCATTCTTAACATTATTTCTGATTGTTTTAACTATAATTTTTATAAGGAAAAACCTAATTATAAATATCCACCTGACCTCTGTCTTGACCCAGTTACTCACTTTACAAATTTACTTCACCTTTATCTATTCTTCTGTTGTTACCATTTCCAATTTATGTTATGTGAAAATTTATAGGCTATATAATTCACAATTATCAAATCTTTTGTATAATAACCTTTCCATATGTTTTTTCAATCATGCTTGTACACCACCTATGAAGGGGAGCTCAGTTCTGAGACAACTCATTGCATGTTCTCATGTTTTATTGTAACACACACATTTTAGTCCATAATCATTCTGACTCTTTTGATAAGACATTGCTTTTCACTTTAACCATGATTTGAATTAACATTTTATGATCACTAAGCTAATAAACAGCTTTTACTTAAGGCTAGCTAGATCAATTTTGTATCAATTTATTTCTTACAGATACTTACCTCACACACTATCCTGTAATATTATGGAATAATTCCTCCTTCTGCAAGTCTTCACTCACCAAATCATTTCTAATTAATGTTCATCCATCACTTCTTCCAAATTTTTAAATTATATCTTGGAATAGTTACATATATACACACACACACACACACACACACACACACACATACATACATACTCACACACACATACATACACACACACACAGATTAATGGTAATTAATAGAAACAAACAAATAATGTAGAGTTCACCTAGGTCTAGACACATTGTCGTAAGGATATAGACATCCAAATAAACAGGACCCTATAAGGGAGGTAATCTTATTGTTCTAGATTATTGTTAAAGATAAGAAAGCAAAGGACTTTGTGAACTTGACCTCAAAAGCAAAGGAAGTAAAAGCAAAAATAAATGAATGGGACTATATCAAACTAAAAACTGTCTGCACAGCAAAAGAAACCATCAACAAAGCAAAGAGACAACCAACCAAATGGGAGAAAATATTTGCAAATAATGCCTCTGATAAGGGACTAACATCTAAAATATATGAAGAACTCATGCAACTCAACAACAAAAATCAATTCAATTAAAAAATGGACAGAGGACCAGAATAGACACTTCTCCCGTGAAGACATACAAATAACCAACAGACACATGAAAAAATGCTCAACTTCACTAGCTATAAGGAAAATGCATATCAAATCCACAATGAGTTACCACCTCACACCTATGAGAATGGCTATAATCAACTAGACAAGGAATAGCAAGTGTTGAAGAGGGTGTGGAGAAAATGAAATCCTCATACACTGCTGGTATGAATGCAAACTGGTAGAACCACTGTGGAGAATAGTATGGAGATTACTCAAAAAGCTAAGAATAGAATTGCCATATGAGCCAGCAATCCCTCTTCTGGGTATCTACCAAGAAAAAAAAAAAACTTGAAAAACTCAGCCCACAAAGCTATGTGTACCCCAATGTTCATTGCAGCATTATGCACAGTGGCCAAGTCATGGAAACAGTGAAAGTGTCCTCTCTTAGATGACTGGATAAAGAAGCTGTGGTACATATACACAATGGAATATTACTCAGCTGTAAGAAAAGATGAAATATTGCCATTTGCAACAAAATGGATGGACCTGGAGATCATCATGCTTAGTGAAATAAGTCAGAAGAAACCAAGAACTGCATATTCTACTCACATGTGGAATTGAAAGCAGCAAAGAAAACAAAACTGATGGACACCATCAATATTTTAGTAATTACCTGAGGGTAAGCGGGGAAGTAGATAGGGGAAGAAAGGATATGGACACAAATATATGGTGATGGAAACAGAACTGACTGGGTGATGAACACATAACACAACACATAGATGATGTAATGCAGAACTGTACACCTGGAACCTATGTAATTTTTAATAATGTCACACCAATAAATTTAACAATTAAAAAAAACGTGTAATTAAGGGATTACACAATTTCCATATTGCATAGTGTCATACAGCTACTAGGTGGCAGAATAATGATTCAAAATTATGCATGTTAGTCTTCAAAGTTCTTTCTTCAACCACGCTCTTATGCTACCTCTTGTATGCACAGTATTTCAGAGGAAGTAAGTAGTCATAGTTAGAAACAGGGACTAATGTTCTTTTCTCTGTAGGGCCAACTACATAATTTGCAGGTGCTAGTGCAAAACAAAAATCTGAGTCTCCTTGTTGAAATAGTAGTATATAGTAAACAGAATAGCACATGGTTCAAAACAGTACTTTTTTTTTAAATTCATTTTTATTGTTAGACTTACTGGGGTGACATCTGTTAGCAAGGATTACATAGGTCTCAGGCATACAGTTCTACAGTGCATTGTCAGCTTGTTGTATAATAAGTTCACCACCTAATGTGACTTCTCTTTCCATCACCTTGTATTTAGCTTCCCCCCCTCCTCTCCCACCCACTCCCCTTTCTCCCCTCCCTAACCCACTCGTCCCCAAATAAACATTAAACTATTGATTGTGTCCATGGTTATTTGTTTGTTCATTTCTTTTTTTCTTTGCTTTCAGTTTTATATTCTGCATATGAGTGAAGTCATGCAGTTCTTTGTTTTTTCTGTTTGGCTTATTTCACTTAGCATGATGATCTCCAGGTTCATCCATTTTGTTGCAAATGGCAATATTTCATCTTTTCTTATAGCTGAGTAATATTCCATTGTGTAAATGTACCACAGCTTCTTTATCCAGTCATCTGTCGCAGGGCACTTTGGTTGTTTCCATGTTTTGGCCACTGTGAACAGCACTGCGATGAACATTGGGGTACATAAGTCTTTGCGGACAAAGGTTTTCAAGTTCTTTGGGTAGATCCCCAGAAGGGGGATTGCTGGGTCAAATGGTAGCTCCATTCCCAATTTTCTGAGGACCCTCCACACTGCCTTCCACAGTGGTTGTACCAGTTTGCAC